>CM056376.1:39935943-40050943 GCA_029718625.1 Synaphobranchus kaupii
GGTGCACCTAGTTTATTAATAGTGAACCATTAAATTGAAATTGAAAAGTTGAGCATGTGTATTAACTCAGAGGCTACTTGACTATCTAAAAATTATGTAGAGGCTATTTTATGTAGCCATATTTCATTCCTAATGGGATGATGCAGTATTCAAGGACATGTGTTATTTTGCTTTGTCTCATGATTGAGGCCAGGAAAGTACAGAGCGCTGATAATTCCCCTTTAGTCTTGGTGGATTCTGCTCAGCAATCTCGAGTGAAAATATGAGCTACCACCATAGAGGCAGTACCGCTCCTGTTCATTGTTTCAATATCTCATTCTGTAGAATGAAGGCGGTCAGTAACCGTAAACTGCATAGCGTACATGCACTGCATCGCACTACCTAATTGCTCAGCAAAATGCTTCATCTTTGTTGTGTTACTTTCAATGCCATTCAGTTATGTAAGAATTATCCGAATTGTCTGAGGTCAAGTTGAATTGAAACCCGATGCCGTGTGGGTTTTCCCTTAGACGTTCTTAATATTGCTAACTCTCTATCCTTCATCTGCTGATGCCTCTCAGTTGATTTACCCCTCTTACTCTCGATCACATTCTCTCTTCCCGCTCGCCCTCTTCCCTTCACTCCTTCGCTTCCTGCTCACTCTCCTTCTCTTCCCTTCTTCCTCCCCGCGCGCTCTTACTCCTCCCTGTCCCTCCTGTTCTGCTCCCGCCGTTAAAAGCGCGCGCTTTACGTATGTGACGTGTGTGTGCGTGGTGCCTCCTTTCAGTCTCAAGTGGTACCAGCATCCGACGGAAGACGAGCTGAGGAGCCTCGCCGGGAAGCAGCAGAAAGGGAAAAGCAAGAAGGAAAGGTAAGGGAGCCGAGCGCGTGCCGCCGCCGCCGCCGCCCCCCGCGGATCGATGTGCCGCGCGCCCCTTTCATCAGGATGAAATGAAAAGACGCAGCTCCTCAGACAGACGGAGAACATAACCGAGTCAGAGGAGAGATGAAGCTGATTGTGTTTAAGAGGCTTCACTTAGCGCTGGGCTCTGAGCCTTTGAAGTAAGAGGCTTGAAGGTTTCTATTGTTGTTTCATCGTTCTGCCCGTCCGTATCACCGTGCCAAACTTGGGCGAAGGAATTGGAAACCTATCGTGCGTATATATAGTCCTTTTTAAGTTTCGTGACTCCAAAGCTGGCTCATTATGGGCTGGCTCTCTAGAGGAGCTTGCGAGACCCCCCTTTGGGAGTACTGATAGATAACTTCAGGAACTGGTAAATGTACAAACATAATCACACACGTAGACACTCCTAAAGAAATGTTTTCGTTATGCCAAGACATTGTGAAATTTAGGTTTCTGCCTTGTTCTCTCTCATTGCCCGAGAGTAAAAAGTAGGGCAAAAAGTCAAGGTGTCTGACGGAGAGTATAAGGCGGTGAACGAGAGAGATTGACAAAGTCAGAGAAACGAGAACATCTTTCATGTTGCATGGCCGCGTGTTTTCACAAACTAACGTTTGTCCTGATTCATTGGAGTGTGACTCAGGTAAAAGCCATGTTTTGTGGGGCCTCCTGTGTTCTGTTCCTGTTGTTTTGAGTGCCTTGGAAAAGCTGATTAAAACACATTCAATAAAAACTTTCTTTAAAAGAAAAAAAAAAAAAGAATAAGGCGGAAAAGATTAATTTCTAGGCCCTTGCCAGCATGCTGTTGCAATATGCGTTATTAGTATAATTTTTTTTGTTACCTTTTGTTAGCATGTAGCAACCCGTTGCCCACGGGGGGGGGTTTCGACGAGGTGCCCGGAGATGAATGGCGCCACAGCGTGTTGTCATAGTATCATAGAGAGGGGCTTTATCCTCAAAGAGGGGCCGGCCCACCAACCCGCCGGCGCTCACGGCCTGAGCAAACACTGCACGGAAAAGGGCTGCTTCAGGGAGGCCCAGAAGAAAGGGTCCGAGTCCCAGGAACAGCTGTCTCTCCGCCACGGGACGCGTGGGCGTGACGACTAGCACCACAACCTCTTACGTGGAGCCTCCACCAACCCCCCCCCCCCCCGGCCCCCAAATCACATTCAAAAGAAAAGAATGATGGGAAATCTGGTTCATATTAGTACCCCCCCCCCCCTTTTTTCCTAATATGGTTCTTTTAATCCTTCCCGGCCCACCCGCTACTTTACAAAAAAACCTGCAAAATCGGTTTCCCTTGGAAACGGCATCCCCGTTTTAGTTTTTGGGGTTTTAAAAAAAATAAAAAACATTTTGTGGGGTTGCCCCACGCTGTCCGAACACAACGTGTGGTTGCCAGCCGTAGGGCAGAGTGAGGTTGGCGGTATGAGAAGCAAGCTCAAAGGATGCCGTGTCATCCACACACGCCCGTCTCTTTAGTACCGCGTGCCGGATTTGCAAGATGGATGACAGGATTTTGAATGGCTAATGACGGGTAAACGGGCAAACATGTTTGCATGGGGTTTTCATGTTTCCAGTTTGCGGCAGTTATTAAACGCTCCCGCACTTCGGCAACATTTGCCGTCTGCCCCCCCCCAACCGATGCAATCATACCTGTCTATGAAAATAATGAGCGGGGCTTTCTCTCATATGCAAAACACCATTGATTCTGCCAGCTCCTCCTGGCTGGAGCGGCCAAACAGGGCAGAAGAACTGTGCTTTGAGGAGAAGAAAGAGATATTCATCGTTAACATACTGTCTTGTGAGTGACACCATTGAACTGTCACGTCACGCCTGTCTTTGTGTAAGAACATAATATACAAGGTCTTTTTTTAAATGCTTTTTTTTATTCACCCACCTGTTTTCTTCCCAGTTTGGAATGCTTAATTGTGCGTGCGTGCGTGCGTGCGTGCGTGCGTGCGTGCGTGCGTGCGTGCGTGCGTGCGTGCATCAGCCACAACATTAAAACCACTGACCGGTGAAGTGAATAACATTGATTGTCTTGCTGTTGTTTTGGTTCTGTACTCTAGCACTTTCATTTTGAAAGGATACAATGACAATGAGGTTTAAGTGTTGACTGTCCGCTTTAATTTGAGGGTATTTTCATCCATATCGGATTAACCATGGAGAAATTATAGAACCTTTTGTACATAGTCCCCCCCATTTTTGGGCATCAAAAAATATTGGACAGTTTAACATAATGTAGAATAAAGTAATAATTTTTAATATTAGGTCGCATATCCTTTGCATGCCATGACTTCCTGATGCCTGTGACCCAACAGCATCAAAAGACTCTTGATATCTTATTTTCATAGTATTCTCTTACAAGCGATACTATGACGTCTATGCATTTGAATGGATCTCTATGGGAATTGGGGGGTGGGACAATATTTAGCTGTAAATTATGCTGGAACAGTATGGAATACATGGTTGGTAAAATGGCTGTAAGTCATCAAGGGTCTGAGGTATCAAACGAGCGGGGCCAGCGGGACTCTCTGGTCTGTGATGAGACTCAATCGTCGAGACTAAATCGTCCCGCCCAACTGAAACCCGCCCCATACATGAGCGGTGCTAGAGGGCGTAGTTGGCACTGGCACTGGCTCAGGATCAGCCCCATAAAAGCCCATCTTAAAATTGGTGTCCAGACTATAGAGTACACCACCCTGTGTCCTGTAGTCTTTTTACACCTCCTTGTGATGAATTGATTCTGGTTTTGCCTACCGTTTGTTAAACGACACAGGAGCCAGTTGTAACTTTGGGGTTCATTGTCCACTTGCACACACACTTTCTGGCAGTCTTTGGTTCTCCTCGTCACTTTAGTGAGAATATGACTAATATTTTCTTTTTTTTGTGTGTGTTTTTAATGGACATTTCTTTTATTTTTCTCAGGAAATACAATGGCCACATAGACAACAAGCCTCTCACCATTCCCAAGGACATTGACCTGCAATTGGAGACTAAGTCCATCTCGGAAGTGGACACATTAGGTATGGTGACCAAATTCATTTAAGGATGTGCCTACAGATTCGATTGAACCAAGTTTTTTTTTTTTTTTTACCCGCTTCACCTTGGTCTTCTGTTTATTTTTTTCCTCGTTGTTCTACACTGCAGCTCTCTCCCTGCTCCCTTTGAAGTGTTCGACTTTCAAAAAAAACCCCAGTGCCCTCCCCCAGCATAACCTTTTCATGTTCTCCCTGTTTTAGCCTTGCACTACTTCCCAGAATTCCAGTGGCTGGTGGACTTCACAGTGGCGGCCACGATAGTGTACCTCATTACGGAGATCTACTACAGCCTGGCCGAGCCCAGCAGTGAGATGAACATCAGTGTGGTGTGGTGCCTGCTGGTTCTGGCTTTCGTCATGTATCCTTGATGAGACCCCCATAACATTCAGGGGAGAAGGAAAAGATTTCTGGCTGAAGTGTAGCCCTCCGCCCAACCCCCCTTACCCCTCAGTTTCTTTCAGTTGTGGCTTCCTGCCACAAGGATGTCCAATCCCTACCCAGCCAAACTCTCGTTTTCTGAAATTCCATTTAGCCATTAGCAAGCCTGGTGATGTATGCAGGTAACCATAAGGAAATAAGGGGATAGGTTAAGCACACAGGGCTGATGTTAAATGACCATGCTTCACAGAGCAGGATTTTGGGGGAGGGTTACTACAACATCTGTTTCCACAGCTGGATGCAACAGGAAGCTATGTAAGGCTAAGCAGTGTACCTGCAATGGTTTCCTTGGGAAACGGGAATTGAATATACAGTACATCAATATATTTTAGATGCCTGTTTATAGAAAGTGACAAATGCATTTCATATGTATTTGCATATATCTATTTACATGTATGTATTGTTCATTGTTCAGGGGTTTGTAAGAACATGCTAATGTTATGACTGGGTTAATTAATTTGTCTTTTGTTTACTAAGTAAACAAAAGACAAATTAATTCCTGTCATTTTTAATGAATTAATATGCATTGTAGTTTTTGTGATGCAGTATTGCAATATCAAGGTATTATGCCCATCTGATTTTGGGTGTTCATAGTACCGTTACTAGGAAGTTGGAAAGGAAAGTTGTGAGCTATGCAGGATGGCGGGTTGAATGCATTTTTGGCGCCTTTCCTAGTGTCAGAGGGACTGGGAGTCAGTGCACGTGCCTGTGTCAGATGTGCCCGGGATTCCCGGTTGACTGCAGAGATGAAGCCCCATCAGCTCGCACCCGCCACTTTCTTCCGCCAGCACGTCACTAGATCATAAACATTATCCTGGTCCGCCGACCCAAGGGCTCAATCTTTCCTCGTCCAAGAGACCCCGGCATCGCTGACCGCGTACGTTCCGGAGCCACGGAAGAAAGCGCGGGAATCGCATCCTCCCTCCCCCGATTTTCACGCCCTGCCAAACGCGGGAATCGCATCCCCCCCCCTCCCCCGATTTTCACGCCATTTACCTGGGCGGGGAAGGGCAGGAGGAGGACGTGAAGATGCGGCCTCGCTTATTATTGAACCGCTCAATTCCAGCTTCAATTCAGCCTTCAGAGTGCCTAACACCCCCCCTATCCCAGAAGCCCCGGCTCCCTCTGCTCAGACTAGCCTCTGCAGTGTGAACTATATTTACGCTTGTCAAACGAGCCTGGGGGAAAACTGGCCTAACTACGTGGTGCAGGACCTTATTCCCGTTTGGGTGACGGACCCAGTTACCACCCTGCAAGACTCTTCTACTGTGACAGAACAAACGGGCTAAATTCAGAAAAGCACATCGACCAAAACACAAAACGACCATTGCTTTAATAATCCAGCTGCTAACTGACGTACTTAAGAACTTCTCTTTTGTTGAAGTTGAATTCTAAATGAGTATCCTGATTTTCAGTCCACCCCCCTCTTTTTTAGTGTTGTTTTCATTTTGGTGAATTTCTGGCCAATAGCAGATAGCTTAGCCTGAGAAGTCTGATTTGCGAAAGAGCAGGCCCAGCCCGGTCTCTATAGTTGACAGAGGGCTAGGAAGTGGGGGTGGTTTTCCTTGATCTGACCCCACTGTCTCCGCCCCCCTTTCCTGGGAGACTTGACCCTGGTGAGAAGTAGCTGAGCTGAGCCAGCTTTGCCCTTCCCTGAGCCGGTCCAGGGAGCGGCCATAAAACTCGGCGGTTGACCCCTTTTAAAATAGCTGCGTTAATGGTGCTTGCAGGGGTGGTGGAGGGGGGGATTGGGGGCTGTTCCTCTTTGGCTCGTAATGGCCCTGATGAGGGTTGTTTCCTCCGCTGCTTTTAATGCATTTACAGACCCTTATAAAGAGTCTGTGGATTCCCCGCGGCTTTAGTGGACCACAACATTGAGAGGGAGTGGGAGAGAAATGTCATTCGCGGCTATGACACTGCTGAGAATGACGTGAGACACACCTGAGTATGACGCGAGATACTGCTGTAAGCAAGGGAATGCAATAACCCTGCCAATCCTCTGAATTTAGGATTGAGCAATAAAAACGCAAAGCGAGAAGTTATAGGGAAGAATTTGTGAAGATATGCATTTGTTCCTCTTGTATCACATTAACAATGGAGGACCTCAGTGTGTTTTTTTAAAAATAGATTTTTTAAGATCTATGCAAGCAAACAATTGCTAAAGGGATGTCCTTAGGCTTTTCGTAAAGTGCCGCTGGTTAATGTCTTTGTTGGCATATTTGTTAGTTTCTTTATATTTGTTACGGTTATTGATTTGTTTGTCTGAGTATATATCCATTAATAAGAGAGCCTTCCTTAACGCTGCCATCTCCCAGCAAGGTCCTGTTTTCTCTGACTGCTCACTACTTCAAGGTGGAGGAAGGCGGAGAGAGGTCTCTCTGCATCACCTTTGCCTTCTTCTTCTTCGTCAAAGCCATGGCCATCCTCATCGTCACTGAGAACTACCTGGAGTTTGGGCTCGAAACGGGTACGCCAAAGGCTTTCTTGGCATCGAGGCCAGAGGCTTACTCATACAGTCGTACGCAGTGGCGGAAGGGCAGTCTGTGTGTTGAAAATGATGGAAATGTCTGTTTTGCACAAGAAGATTTCTCTATAGTTGATGGGAGTGGTATTAAGAGGTGTGGGTGAGGAAAGACAGAAGAAAGGCTTGACTTGATGTTCGTGGTTATGGATAGCTGCTACTTTATGATAGAACTACTTCATTCCCTCCAGTATTTCATGATGTCGCGATTGCAACTATTAACGCAAAATCAATGAAACTTCGAAAGTTGCGAGAACTTCAATTTTTTTTCCAATCACCACTTTCCCGTGAAAAATGATCGACTCTTATGACCCCGGCTCGAAGAACACGAATGATTTCAAACACAAATAGGCAACTTACAAAATGTTTTTATTAAAATATCTCCTCCGTTGTAGCGAGTCTCATAAAGCAAGGTCAGTTTCCCCGTCATTACTGAGCGTAAAAATGGTTTCATAATAAAAGGACGTTTCGGTTCTGCTGTCACGAGTCTTCGTGTTTACACATACTTCCGCGTATCACACGAGAACAAACAGAATTACTCCAAGAATTACTCCACATTAACTGTGATTTTCAGGTCCAAAAAAAATAAGTTTCACATTTTTGTTATATTGAGCCTTTTTTTAATGGTCAGGCCTACTCAGA
This sequence comes from Synaphobranchus kaupii, assembly GCA_029718625.1. Classification (NCBI taxonomy): domain Eukaryota; kingdom Metazoa; phylum Chordata; class Actinopteri; order Anguilliformes; family Synaphobranchidae; genus Synaphobranchus; species Synaphobranchus kaupii. The sequence continues at coordinate 39,943,469 of CM056376.1, forward strand.
ACTAGGGGTGTATCCGGAGCCGAATACCGTATTCGGGAAAGCACGAATAATGCATTGGAACAGAATCTTGCTCGTTGATATTCGGATTCGGAAGAGAGCGAGAGAGAGAGAGGAGACATGTAATTCGGCACGGGTGGCCTGCCAGAGATTTAATTCATTGAGATTGAGCATTGAGCCACTAACAGGAGTGATTAAAACAAATGCCCTATCAAAATAAGCATTATAAAACCAAACTGTGACTTAATGTTTATAAAGTTATTTTGCGAACGTATTACTCTAGATCAGGAAGGTTTCATGTAGCCTATGCTATTGATAGACTAGCGTATGTTACGTTAACGTTAAAGTCCACAGTGTGGATTAATTGCGAGTTGAATTGTAAACAATCTGGGTAGCAACAAGCATTCACAGAATCCGTGATATAGGCTGAATATTCATTTTATTTAAGTTACCACAGTGCGATTGCCGCGAATATGCACCTACATGTGAATCCACTTTTGATGTTGTTGTCTCTCTCAGACCCGGCGGCAGAATTATTGGGAAGGACGTGCCTCAATTTTTTTTAGGGGGGGGCACATATTGGATATTGTGTTTTCACAAACCACAGCCGGTATAGGCTGCTACCTATGCGTTCATGTCGGCATTAAGGATGTCTTAAACACAGCAAAACTCAGCTCTCAATAAACAGCATCACCAAATAGGCTACTTTCCTTCAATCCAAATCAATGAACTAAGGCTGGGTGTTTGTCATGGAAGTCGCAGGTGCCATGATTCCGCTAATTCTGCCCTGTCTACTATAAGGTAGCCTACAGTGTTATTTATAGGCTAGGCTTCCGCATTTTAACCATATTGCCAAATTCTGGGCAAACAAAATGTGACAATGTGCATATATTCTGGAATGCGCTAGCTCGAGCATCGATGTAGCCTATCAAAACAAACTTTAAAGACATACAAATTGGTACACGGGAACCCTCATTATCATTGTACATTTACATTACATTTTTTTACATTTTAGTAGTCTAGACTACATTGTAGTAGTCTAGCCTAATGCAATTTGAGCATGCGTTCCGATAAGTTAAAGGCAAAAAAGCATTCTTTACGTGATTGACCGAATTAAGCCATTACATGCATTTTAGCCTGCTCATGGGCTATTTGTAGGCTACATACCAGCCGGAAACTTCATTTGACTTTTTTGAAACTCAAGCACTTGTTATTGTTGCTACAGCCCAAGGTAGCCTATTTTCCTTCCCTAAGTGACTACAGGAAGGCAGCCGCCACCTCCAAATGCCTTAGTTATTATGGGAAAATACATGTTATACTGAAAATTTTTATTTAACTGAACAAAACAAAGACCCTCCGTATGCACAAGGGCAATCTTTCTAAGAATTAGCGAACTAAGCAAAATATCTAGCTACTGTTTGCAGCCACGGAAAGTAGGCTACCTTGGGTGTTCTACAGTTGTTATTTCATTCCATTTTCATATAGTAAAAAAATAAACTAACAAAAAAAAGTACAAAATGAAATCACAACAGGCAGAAAGGTTTGTTATTGTGGAAATCATTTCCATTCAAATGTATAAGGAATGGTTTCATGTTTTTATAAAACTGCCTTTTCATTATGAGTTTATTATATATTATACCTCAGATTCTTTCCAGTTGTTATCCAAAATTATTGTTCAGTGTTCCCCAGTTAGGGGGTGGGGGGTTAGATAAATAAGTATAAAGTCCAGAATATAGTTCTTATAAAAGGTTTTGAAAAGACAAAAAGACAGGGTGGATACTCATAAATTGCAATAGCAATTAATTTTAGACTAGAAAATATGACATTTCCTATATGTAACACCACTTCCGACCGAAGCCCCGCCCACTTCTGGTTTTTATCCGAATACAGATACAGATACAGATCATTTTGTTGGTCCTACAGATACAGATAATGGCATCGCTGCACACCCCTACTCAGAACACACTCCATAATATTTCCAGTTGTGTTATACCTACAGTAGCCTACTGTTTCATTCTCACTGAACTTATATTACATATGATTTTTTTATTGAATTACATATTTATTTTTGAAATCGCAATTTTTATTTGCAACTTTCACTAATTACCGGAACTTCATCACAACAAACACACACGAAACATTGCACATTGCACACAAAAACTTTTAAGAAAAGCTGCTGCGAAATCAAGCATTTTAGGCCGCAACAATCACAAAAAAACTTGAGATCCTGGTGGAACTGCTACTTTATCTGACCTGTTTGTAGTTTTTCCAGTGACCTTTGGTATTCACTTACTGTATGTCACTTTGGATCAAAGCGTCTGCCAAATGAATGTAATGTAATGTCATATAAAGGGACACTAATTAAATGTGGGACAGCAGTATAGTATACTGGTTATGGAACTGAGCTTTTAACTCTTAACATTTTTGTTTTTTGTTTCTTTAGGATTTGCTAACTTTTCAGAAAGTGCTGTGCAGTTTCTCGAAAATCAAGGTCTGGAGTCGCAGTAAGTCCCTGTGTTTTGTGTTCACTGCAAAAATACAAAAAAGAGTTAAATCTTAAGAAGCATTTTAGTCTTATTTTTAGACTTAAATCTTACTTCTATTAGTGTTTTGCTAAATAAAACAAGAAGATTACCAATGGGGTGCGATTTTACTCATTTCAAGATTTGCCAGTGGGGTAAGATAATTTCACTTGTCAAGCAAAAAGCATAATTTCAAGCTAATTCAAGCATAATTTCACTTGTCAAACTTAAAACAAACTAATATTTTCCACTTTAGAGAAAATAAATAATATTCTAAGTCTCATTACAAGACTAAAACACTTGTTAAGACGGACATTTTTTGCAGTGTTTTGGGTGCTTTTGATTGTGTGGAAGGTGCAGGGCGTGTGCCTGCAGGAGCAGAACGGTCGTAAAGCAGGGCCTTTTTTTGTGTGTATGTGTGTGTGTGTGTCCCAGGGGTCCCATCTCCAAACTGACCTTCAAGCTGATCCTAGCCCTCCTCTGCTCCCTGATCGGGGCCTTCTTGACCTTTCCTGGCCTGCGGCTGGCCCAGATGCACCTGGACGCCCTCACGCTGACCACAGCCAAAGTCACACAGTGAGTGCTCCGTCTTCAAACCCTAACCCGCAACTTTACTCATAAACCTTAACCTGTAAACCCAAAACCCTAACGCTTAAACCCTAAACTCTAAATCCTAATGCTTAAATCCTAACTCGTAAACCCTATACCCTAACCAAGAAACTCTTAATGCCTGAATCCTAGCACGTCCCCTAACCTACCCTAGTTACCACAAATAAATGAAATAGCACCATTCCAGACTCCAAGGACTCTTTACCGCAAGGGTTCCCAACTCAACCCAATCCAACGTTTTTTTAAAAATTTTTATTTACTTTTAATTGGGTAGTAGATTAATTATTGTATGTTGTGAGTAAAATTGAAAAAAACGGCACACCCTGGAGTTCTCAGGGACCAGGGTTGTGTGAGGGCTGCAGCTTTTCAGGAAACTCGTACCATGCTGAGCGCAAGTAACCATAGCCATTTATTTATTTATTTTTGTCTGTGTTTGCATTCCATGTCACACCCAGTGCTGTGTAATAAACAAGCGGCATCCTTATTTCAGTTAATGCAGGTTGCTTGCCTCATTCCTGCATGGGTCAGGGCTCTTTACAGGGTACAAATCAATCACCAAACACGCCAAAACGGGCGCGCGGACAGAGAAGAGGATAATTCCAGCGTACAGCGCGCGTCAGTGTAATGGCCGTCCGCGCCGCATGAGCACTCCAATCTAAACAAGATGATGGAATAAGACGCGCAGTTAGCACGCTCGGGAAAGACAACAAATTACGCTCATCGGCCACTAGACCGCTCAGCGGAGGAAGCAAAGGGGTGGGTTTAAACGGGGAGGAGGGGGGGAGCCGTAGGACCCCGCTGATCCCAGATCAGTTTCCCCTCTTAGAGCGAGCAGCACTAATGGGTGAGGGGGTTAGGGGGGTTATTGAGTGCACTCAGTATGCGGGCCGTCGCCGTGGGTCTCAATATAAGTTCCTCGCATCTTAAAATAAAGCAGCAAGAGAAGAGGAAGAAAACCAAGGGAAACGTTTTACAGCAGCAATTTTTACGTCAGCGTGGATATACGAGTGCCCTGAATATGCCCACCCAAACCTGCTCATAAGGGTTAAGTTTCAAATGCTCAGCTGCTGGCTTATTACCAGGAAACTCAAATAACTGTCGCAGTCATTTTCTCAGACTTGAAAAATCATAATTTTAAGGTATACTGCTGGTCATTTTCAATAACAATTTATTTAGAGAACGGCCTCAGACGGCAGATGAAGCTTTTCATGTTTTTACCAAGAATATACCCCCAAACGAGGGGCAATCGGGTGATGTCCATAAAGAGGAAGTTGAGCTTTGGAGGCGGAAGAACTAACGGAGGGAAGAACCAACGGTGGAGCGAGACCTGCCTCTCTTCTCCCTCCTCCCTCTCCTCATTCTGCCCCCTTCTCCCCCCCCCACCCCCACAGCTAGCTTGGCGTCGGCGTGACCCCCTGCTAAAAGCGTCCCGAATGGGATAGGGGAGCGCGAGGGGCAGTAGATGATTTTTTTCCATCTGGAACTGGTTTCCATTTGGCGGCGCGTCAGGTGGTGTAAATATGATGCATGGCCTGGCGGCGGGTCTCACAGCGGCGGCAGATAATCCACTTTGCGGCGCAAGTCTCGCTCGCCCCCCTCCCCCCCCCCCCTCCCACTCACCCACTCACCCACTCACCTTTGGTTTGGGGTATTACAAGCCCTCATGTCCCTGGCTGGATTACCTCTCCCAATCCGTTGCTCTTTCTGGAATATGTCGCTGGCCTTCCCTCAGTACCCGATTCCTGCCCACCCCCACATTTTGGGTTAAATGGCAACACAACTACCCCCCCCCCCCCTCCATTTTGTTGAAAATGTGTTCCACTGTGGGCTTTGGTTATGAGTAATAATGTCTCTGTACATGTCTATATGTATGCATATCTGTGTGGTATATATGATATATGTTATGGATTTTATATTATTCATAAGAATATATATTCTAATGTAATTTATAATGTAAAGTAATATATTCATTGTATATGAACTGAATAACTGTACAAAAACCAGAACAGGTACTGTTTTTCGGAAACAAGATTACAGTGTCTCGGGATTAATTAAAAGCCAGGTTATTGAAAAGTAACGTCCGCTGTGGAGGCGGTGGGTTTTCAAGCAGATTTTCATGTCATTTTGAATCTGTCCCTAAAGATGGAGGATAGGGTCACGTGAGGGTACTGAAGGCTCTCGGGTGTCCTGAGATGTAAGAACCCTCCACGGCGGCCTCTGATGGTAGCGGGGGTCGTCACTCGCTCTCCCATAATGCTCTTCCCTTTGTGCCTCTTCCAGGACCCTGCTGCATATCAACTTTCTGGCCCCGCTTATTATGGTGCTCCTATGGGTGAAGCCGATAACTAAAGACTACTTAATGAACCCCACTCTGGGAAAAGAGAGCGTGCCTTTGTAAGTTCCCTCTACGGTCTTATTTAAAAAAAATATTATGATATATATTTTTATTTTAGTTCATTTTCTTTTGTTCCCAGAGCCCCCCTTTGGTAAAGCTGATTTCATTGATCCGATACAAAAAAAGTACATAGTACCAGACCTGGGGGGGGTGGGAGCAGTGCACTTACCCAGTGTAACAAGGCCTTCGAATAAAAGGAAGGCCATTTTGAAGGACTTCACTGTCTTAACCTAGGCTGTAAATTACACAGAGGAACGTAACACTAGCCACGTGTAGTCGGGGAGGGTGTTTTTTGGCGGGGTAAAACGCGGCCGTTCGGAGGTGTCCCTGGGTGACGTCTCGCGCGGTCGGCAGCGCCGCTGGTTCACGCCGGGTCCCCGTCTGCCCCCCCCCCAACAGGATGACGGAGAGCACGTACGACACGCTGCGTCTGTGGGTCATCCTGCTGCTCTGCGCGCTCCGTCTGGCCATGATGAGGCACCACCTGCAGGCCTACCTCCACCTGGCGCAGAAGGGCGTGTCCCAGATGAAGAAGGAGGCGGGGCGCATCAGCACCGTCGACCTGCAGAAGATGGTAGGGCGGGGCGGGCACGTACATACTAACTCGCACGCGCACAGTCTGTATGCACGCGCACACCCAGACACACACGCAGGTGTATATATACACACACACACACGCACGGAAGGAACAATGGGCTCCTTCATATTTCCAAGTCATAAATGTGAGACACAAATGGATCCACAACATACAGAGGAATATGGATACATTTGATGTCCTCTCCTTTCATCTCTCTCCATATTGCGTGTGTGTGTGTTTCTGTGTCTATGTATGTGTGTGTATATATATATATATATATATATATATACAGTGCCCTCCAGTATTATTGGCACCCCTGGTAAAGTTGAGTAAAAATGGTTATAAAAAAATTCACGGTTTGGTGAATTAGCTTAATCTAACACTGAAAAATCCAACCTTTAATTGAAGTAAATTTATTATGAGAAAAAAAAAAATCAAGAAATAATTATTTTTAACAAAACCATGTATGCCACAATTATTGGCACCCCTGCATTTATATATAGAATAAAGTAATCATTTTTAATATTTGGTCACATATCCTTTGCATGCCATGACTTCCTGATGTCTGTGACCCAACAAAATCTAAAGACTCTTGATATCTTATTTTCTGGTACTCTTACAAGCAATACTATAACGTCTCTGCATTTGAATGGATCTCTATGGGAATTGGGGGGTGGGACTAGATTTAGCTGTAAATTACACTGGAACAGTATGGAATACATGGTTGGCTAAATGGCTCTAAGTCATCAAAGGTCTGATATATCAAATAAGCCTTAAACCATCACTCAGAAATACAGTAGATATGGATGGATAACTTGAAGGGTTTCTTCTCATGACTTAAATTTTCCTATTGAACTCTATGGAAAAATGTCAGCAGAAACAACCCTTAAAGTGATCCGTCCATATCTACTGCATATCTGGCAGCAGAGTGATGGTTTAAGGCTTGTTTGATACCTCAAGACCCTTGATGACTTACAGCCATTTTACAAACCATGTGTTCCATACTGTTCCAGCATAATTTACAGCTAAATCTAGTTAGTCCCACCCCCAAATTCCCATAGAGATCCATTCAAATGCAGAGACGTTATAGTATCGCTTGTAAGAGTACCAGAAAATAAGATATCAAGAGTCTTTTTGATGTTGTTGGGTCACAGACATCAGGAAGTCATGGCATGCAAAGGATATGCGACCAAATATTAAAACTGATTACTTTATTCTATATGTAAATGCAGGGGTGCCAATAATTGTGGCACACATGGTTTTGTTAAAAATAATTATTTCTAGATGAGGGATTTATTTTTTCTCATAATAAATTCACTTCAATTAAAGGTTGGATTTTTCTCATTTTTTCAGTGTGACATTAAAGGTTGTATCAGCGATTTTGGGTGGAAACATAAATGATCACATTCATCTGATTTTTCCTCACGATCCGCTAGCTGCCCGCCCCATAAGCAGGCCGTCAAAAAACCGCGTCTCTGTAGGCAGCCTATGCTCCGAGATCGTACACAAAAACAAATGGTACTACCAACCACTCAAAACCAAAATAAACAGTATTCCAACCAATCACAATGATCTGCACAAACGCTAATACTCTTATCTCGCTGAAATCTTGACGGATTTACAAACGGTTTGGTTTCTTACAAACGTTATTAACATGGTTATAATTCTGGATGCTTGAACACTATTTTTTAAAACATAACATAATTATTCATAAGTATGTTTGTTTGGGATTTCGCTTCAGAAGTGACGTCACCCAAAATCGCTGATACAACCTTTAAGCTAATTCATGAAACGGTGAATTTTTTATAACCCTTTTTACTCCTCTTTACCAGGGGTGCCAATAATAGTGGAGGGCACTGTATATACAGTATATAATATGATGTATTAGAGGGGGAGTTTTAGGCTTGGGAGAGTTGTTTTCCTTCCATCAGTAGCATGCAGTAACCCTCTTTATGAGGTACCCATCAGCCGGCCAGAGGAGGATGGGCTCCCTCTCTTCAGTCTGGTTCTTCCTACAGGTCGTCCAGGGAGTTTCCCTTTTGCCACGTCCTTTTTGGCTTGCTTTGCGGGGTTTCAGGCCGATATCCTGTTTAGCGTATTGTGATGAACGCTGTGTAAAACGTGCTATCAGAATAAGCTTGAGTTTGATTTGATGTGTTGTCTTGCAGGTGGCTCGAGTGTTCTATTACCTGTGTGTCATAGCGCTGCAGTACATGGCCCCGCTGGTCATGCTGCTACACACTACCCTGCTGCTGAAAACCCTGGGTGAGTTACACACGCACACACACACACACACACCTGTTTCACATGGGCGAGAACATTCACAACCGCGTCACGTGTACAGCCCGCACTTCCTCTTGCTTCCACAAAGCTTCCACTCTCCATGTTTTTTGTTTTAGCTCCTTTATCATGTATGGTATATCCCGTTTGGAACTTGTCCATGAGAATATGGTTTGTTCCAATACCGGTAGTTATTTATCGTATCTGTATTGGTGCTCGTCTAACCTTATCGTGTAATCTCACTGTTCTCTCTTGCCCTTCGAGAGCTGAGGTTTTTGTTGTTACTCGGCACGTGATTGATCATTCATGCAGTTGTTTACAAGGTTAACTCACCTCACCGTCTTGGTTCTGAGTGGGCTGCTGATTTTATAGTGAAAATGAAAAGCAGAGACCCTGCAGCTCTCCAGAGGCAAGTAGTATGAATACCTGCTCTCAGTTGGCCTGGGTAAGAGGTGTAGATGAACAGGTAAACTTGTAATATGCAGGTGTTGAGGTAAACTTGTAATATGCAGATGTAGGGGTAAACTGGTAATATGCAGATGTAGGGGTAAACTGGTAATATGCAGATGTAGGGGTAAACTTGTAATATGCAGATGTAGGGGTAAATGGTAAAGTAGTTGTAGCAGATGCTCTGTTGCTGTGTGTGAGTGTGAGCGCTGCACTCTGACTGCGATCCGCCCCTTACAGGCGGCCATACCTGGGGCGTGTACCCCGAGGAGGAGCTTTCCTGTGCTTTGAACTCTGACCCGGCGTTGGCGGCCCCGCCTCAGCCCTCCCCCGCCCCGGCGCAGGCCCCCGTGTCGGTGGCCCAGCTCTCCATGGCCCTGGGTGGCCTCAGGAACGTTTTCACCCCCCTGCTTTTCCGCGGCCTTCTCTCCTTCCTCACCTGGTGGATCGCCGCCTGCCTCTTCTCCACCTCTCTCTTCGGCCTCTTCTACCACCAGTACCTGATGGCGGGGTGAGGGCAGAGGGCTCGGCCCTGCTCGGCTCGGCTCGGTCCGGTCCGGCCCAGGTACGGAAAGAGACTGCTCGCTCCAGACCCATTCCTCACTCGCGGCTACGGGCCCTGTGCTTCCTTCGGGGACATCTCCTACACTCCGTTCATTTCTTTACAGAGAACAGGACTCACTAAACTTCATGAACAATGCAGCAAAAAGATATGTATACGTGTGGGTGTGTGTGCAAATACAAGCACTAGCATTTAGTGTAACCGTATATAGGCTGTGCTTGTGTATGAGTGTGTGTATCTAGAGCACCCGTTCGTGTGCGTAAATATAGACACACACAATCTCACACAAGCGCACCTATCATCTTGTATGGAATAGCAGTGATGGTTTCAGGGCTCTGCGGTCCGGAGGGAGGAGGAAGGAGCATAGGTTTAAACAGACGGACAGAAGGGCCGGCGGACTCGGGCTGTACTGGACTACAAACGCCTGGGGCAAGCTGTGGAGAACCGCAAGAGCGAGCGTGTGGCGAGAGACTGGGAGAGCGAGAACGCGTCAAGTGGCAGCCACTCCAGGCCGTTAGGCTATATTTAGGTTCCTCTAGAATGGATGGACGGAAGGAAGGCGTAGAAGGGGGTGACCAGAAAAAAAGACATTTTTAATATAATAGTTTCTTAATGTGTTTTACTTTATGCCCAGTAGAAACTGAGCCATATTCAACAGAATGGAACAATCAGCGTGTTTTTGATTTGCTCCGCATAGCTCTGCTACAGGAGAGACAAAATGGTTTCTGCTGTGTGTGTGCATGCGTAGTGTGGGGGTGTGTGCGAGTGCATGTGTGTGTGTGTGTGTGTGTGTCTATACCTGTGTGTGTGATCGTCTGCGTGCGTGTCTGCGTGTACATATGTATATGTGCACATGCTTGTATGTGTGTGGTCGTGCATACCAGTGTGTGTGTACACATTGCACAGGTAAACGTGTGTGTCCAGGTATGTACGCGTACGTGTATGTGCTTGTATGTGTGTTAATGCATGTGGCTGTGAGAGAGATGGAGGTTTCTGTGCAAGTGCCCACCAGCTGAGGTGCCCCCCCCCCCCCGCTGCAGATCGTTACTGATCGGCACTTTGGTCAAACACCTTTGTCAACCGAGCGGATGAGCACATAATTGTACATCGCACTAAAAGAGTTCTCCCCCCCCCCCCCTCACACCCACCACCCCACTCCGTAGTCACGCATTTCACTTTGGGTCAGGGGTCAGCGCCCTTTGCCTCGCCCGCTGCTCCACCTGCATTTCACCTTTTTATTACGATTAACTATTTATGGAGAATTTTTTTGGAGAGGTGCCAAGTTTGAAAACTTTTTTTATTTTATTATTTTTTTTCCCCCCGATCAGTCACGATGCTGATTGGTGGTTCATAATGTGATCCTTATGGAAGACCCAACAGTTTCTGTCGTGAGCGATAGGTCAGGATTGAATCTGTGTATCCACCTCTCGATATCAGGTTTGCGTATTAATAGACTTTGAAGCACAGGAACGCAGGGTATGTGTACAGTGTACATTTGGTAGATGCTCTAGGTTGTGGGGGTGTGTTCTGAACATTCAGAACTGAAGACTGTTAATTCTAGCTTTGCAAGAACTAAGAGAGGCGTTTAGCCAACTCCACTTGTTTTAGCCCACAACATGACATCACTAACAATCACTTACTGAGCTATGTCACTCTGCAGTTTTATCCACCAACTTGCCATTATGTGGTCACTGCATAGCATGCCATGAAGGAAAGAGTTGAAATGGAAATTTCTTTATTCTTTTTATTTTCTCTTTTCTCTCAAAATCTCTTTGAGAAGTGTTCTGTCTGTTTTCGAGGTTAATCCTGCCGTTTAGCTGGTGGTCATTGTCTTGTGTTCTTTTTTTTTTTTTCTTTTTTTTTTTTAAATACAGGGAGTATGCACTGTAAGAATGTACCCGTCCTGCCTAATTGTTCATGATATGCAAGTGTCAGTTGCTTTAACCTCCCAACGCTCCATAGGCTGTTTCCATTGGCCCATGCGCCCCCATGTGACACCATCACAGCCAATTAGAGGCGAGCGTGCTCAGTGTTATCGTAATCTTGCCTTATTTGTGCATCTTGTTGCTCGCTGTGTGTGGGGGTACATTCCAGATTTTTGGTCAATAGTAATTACCATCAGGAGCGTGACCCCTCCACATTCTCTCCTGTTCTATCCCTCTTGAGTTTTTTTTCAGCTTAATTGCGGAAAAGCGAACAATCAAAAATCGGATCTGGATTGCTGTTTTTCGCCTCACGCAGGGAGATATCTCTGTAGTTCAACCCCATTGGCTGGGCCCAGGGATGGACCCGCCCATATTAAACGCAGACCTGCCAACCAATGTTCTGCAAGATGGACCCAGGCGGGCCGTTGCGGCTACCGTTTTCGCCCCGTCTGCTTTTCCAGAGTTTTCTCTCTCTTCATTGTGGACAAAGAACTGCGTCTGCGGGAAACCGTCATATCCAGTGGTTGCGGATCATGGCTGTAGGGCAAATGGAATCGGTACATCGTATCCTGTTACGGGCCAATGTTGTCCGGCGCACATCCGGGCATGGTGCGATCCAACTTCGCTGTAAATCCCTTTTTTAAGTTTTCTTTATGTATTTATTGTTGCTGTTATAATAAGCGTAAACGTGTCTAATCTTAACGGAAATCGGCGTTTCCCTGCATGCATTTGTTTGGATTCATTTGTCAAATCACTTGTAAATCAAATTGATTGTATCGTTTCCCCTCCTCCCCGTCTCCCCAGTCATTAGAATGAAGGTTCCACTGTAACAATTTGCATTAATAATTGTTTGTCCATTAGCAATCACAAAGGATTTTTACATCAGGTCTGAAGCTATAGCTATGTTTTATGTACTTATACTTGTATTTGTTTCTTTTTTTAAATTTTTTCTCTTTCTGTCTCTCTTTGAATTAATCAATCTTCATTGTTTTTTTTGTTTTTTTCTTGATTTACTTGAAGTTCCCAAGAAACACTGGTTAATTTTCCTGCGATTAGCCTCCTTTAAAGCCATCGGTTAAGTGGGTGTGGTCTTAATTGAGAGTATGCCCATGTATTGCATGGGATTGGCCACAGAGGGTAATCATTCAATAGCCCATGAGGTAGGCGTACGGTCTGAGAAATGGGTATATTTTGTCTTAGTCTTGAAGATCTTCTATCAGATGGAATTTTACAGCTCACATCACATCATTGCTCACAATTTTATTTTTTAGCTGTCAGTAATCACAACAGTACAAACGGGTGCATAGGTCATTTATAGCCATTTCAATTGCCCCAAGATAAAGGTTGTTTTGAGCATGTTAGAAAGTCTGCTCTTAAAGGCTAAAGAATATGTTCATTATCATCAGAATCAAAATCTCTAGAATTCCTCAAAACTGCCTAATTTTGTGGTGTTTAGTGTTTTAGGTTTATGTATCCCATGACATGTGACTGCTTTTTTTTGAAGTATTTCTTTTTAAACCATTCAAGCCCAAAATGTTAGCGAATGATGGTACTTTTTGATTTATTTGTAATAACTTTGCTTTGTCGGTAGATTGGCCATTCACCACTTTTGCTGGGGTATGATTGGTTTCCAAGCAAGAGCTAAGCTCACCGACATGAGACATTCCTTGAGGTAACCTGCGTTACTGCGAGCGTAACTGCGTTGAATTTTAGTGCACTTTTATTTTCCTAACAGTTTACCTGTTACGCAACCATTTAATAGCAAGCAGTTTGATGAGCACGGAAAGGCCACAGAGAACTGAATTTGATTGGCCATTCTCCTGTGATGTCACAGAGCAGCGCAGACTGTTATGAATTACCCCTGTACAAGCGTATTGTCAGTGGCACATGTGCACATAACCATATCTCTTCGTATTCTAGATATTTTCTTGTATTTTATCACAACCTTTCAGCCTTAAATGTCTTAACTACAAAAGAATGGCGAAAGTAAAACATGGCTAGATATCTGCGGGAATATTTGGCTGTTGTTGAAATGCTGTGGAAAAATCTTTCAAATCAGAACAATAGGGAAGGAAGCAGTTTCAATTAGTGCCCGAAAAACGAGAAGTCCAGTCTCTACTTCCACAATGTCAGTGTAGCTACCTGAGCTTGCAGCTTTTTGTCTATTTGAATTTTGACAGGTCAGTGTTCAATCCTTCTGCATGCCAGTTATTTGTGTTACACCTTTAAGCGTAATTTAATTTAGTTGTATGAAGTGTGGACTGAAATGTGATGGAAAATCAATATAAGAAAAAGCATACCAAAGACATTATTTGAGAATAATATTTTAAAAAATGCATTTTAGGTATACTTCCCTGCCCTACACCCCCCTCCGTGTTTGAAGTCATAAAGATCTTGCTCTCGCACATGTATGACTTCAATGAGCAATGGTTTGAAAGGACTAGGATTGTTTTTGTGTTTTGTTTTATTTAAGTCAAGTCGTTGGCATGCCATGTGTATTGTGACATCGCTCCTTGGACTTCTTTCCTCAAAGTCAACGTGTTAACCAACAAATAATTACTTATTTTTACGGATTTAAAACTGACTGATTTTATACATTGTCTGAAGTCTTGAAAGCTGTAGACTAACTTGAATAAAGTGGCATTGTTTTGTAAATTTTACCTTGCAAAGTACTCATTTCATGAATTGGCACTGTGCAGTATTTGGTGCCCCGTTTCAGAAATCAATGTATTGTTTTAGAATTCAAACAATAGTTGATTGAAATCATCCGTCATTTTGGATTGCTGTCCCCGTTGTCAAAATGTTGAAGAATCGCTTGGAGAGTAAGGTAATGCCACAGATGAACTGTAACCAAATGATGAGCTCCTTATTCTTAACATTGAAAGTTCTGTCTCCTGCTAAGACCGGAACATTCCAATACTATGCGCCTGCTGAAAACTCCTTGACGGGTTTGACCAGGAACAGTACACTGCTAATGGACTGTTTGAAGTACAGGAAACTCCTGATGCTGCTGTAGTTTGGAGGGTAGAAGGTCTGTAAGTATCTGAAGTAATGCAAAAGAAGTACTCAAGTTCTGGAATGCTCCAGCATGGATGACCAAGTTAGTTCTCAAGCCTTTTATGCTTTTATGCATTTATCGCTTTAATGTACAGTGTGTGTCAAGTTGCTCTTATTTGTCGTCCGTCTTCAGTTGGGTGCACTACATATCCCAATTTTATTTTAAGAAAGCTATACTTGTACAGAAAATGTGGTCCGGAAGGACCCTTGTGATACTAAAAGTATATTTTTGCATCCATCTAAAACTTTGACCCAAATTAATATCTTTTTAATCAGTGACCCAATATACTCTATATCCCAATGTGCTTCTTTTTTTTTTTTTTTGTGTGCAATTTGGGGTGTGAAAGTCCCAAATTGGTATTCCGTATTAATGCATTACATGGTACCCATGTGCTAACGGATACCAGCCCTCCCTGGGAAATGATGTGTAGGCTAGCAGGACTCCTGGCCACAGTCAGGATTTGATCTAAAACTGTGTGGAGGGTCCTTGCAGTACAAGCTAATGCTTTCACTGCATGCTCCACCTGGATGCGCTACAATGCTAATATTTTGTCATTGCTGCAGGTTGTGCCTCAGCAAGTGGTAAACACCTGTGTTTGCTGTTGTAAAAGGCACTTTCCATCTTCTAACATTACTTTTATCGCTTAAAAATGGTTAATCACTGGGATTGACTGTAAACTTTATGTGCCTGTATATGTAATGCTGACGGTTAGGCCTACTGTAGAATATTTACCACATCTGGTATTCAAAGAAATGTATGCATTATAAGTGAAATTGCTCACTTCTTCCGATTCACTAAATTGTTTTTTTTATTTTCTTTCCATATTTTTCCTAAAACCATGGTTCCTGGTTTTGCGCAAGGGCATCTTGCAATCCGTCATGTACAGTAATCCCTTTTAAACTCTGCACTATACCCTGTTTGTCTCGCTTGAAGATGACTGTTTGTTCCATAATTTGAATCGATACTAACCGTTTCACAGCGAGCGTCTTCACCGTGGGAGAGATGCATATGTCTCTGCAATGAAATTACAACATGGATTTTTGGACCAAAACCTGCGGCAGCTGTATGGGTAAATATCGTTGACTTTAGCGGCCCGGCAATGAAAAGGACAGTTCCTGACGTGTGTAGCTACAGTACTTAGCCGCGTGTAACATTGCAGCATGTGTCCTGAGATGCGTAATAACCTGGGCAGCTGCTTCAAAGAGATTTGATCTGAAGACTTGCTGGGGCAAGGCAAGGTCTTCAGGTGAGACTTGGACCTTGGCAGCACAGACCCATGAGTTATTTTGTTTGAACTTTAGTTTGAGCGGGAATGGAGCTGAGGCCAGGTTTGTCATTGGTCCGTTAGGCTAACCCTGTTTATGGTTTCCCGATGTGTTCAACTGTATCCTCAAGCGCCAAATCAGTCTGACTCAGGGAGGGGCAATTCCATTGTTGGAGAGCCAATGTCGTAAGCAGGTTTTTGTGACCACGAATGGCCCTTGCCGAATTAGCTATACCGCCACCACTTGTAGATTAGCACACAATTTGTTGTAACTTGATGCTATATAATGCGAAAGATACACCACGTTAACGAATAAGCGTTCTCTGTGCTGTGTCCACAACTGAGAATATGCTTCTCTCTCCCCTTTGAGGCATGCATTGTCAACATCTAGAGGGACGTTTGGCCTGTCTGGGTTTTTTTCCCCGATGCATTTTCCACCGCTTTTTCCCCCGGTTTGGAATACCAAATTGTATTTTTATCAGCGCTCGTTGCCGCAGCCTCCGCTATCAGTTCGTGAGAGCCCAGACGAGCATGTGCCCTTCTCTGAGGAAGAACTTGTTGTCTGCTGCAGTTCAGGCCCGCGCAGACAGGAGTCGGAGGAAGATGATTCACGTGCAGTTTAACAGGCACTTGCAGGCACCTGACAGACCAGTAGGGGGTCGCTAATGCTGGCCACTTTTTAGCGCTGGGACTGTCTGGATTCGATATCAGAATATGGGGCACATCCATGCACTAGAACAGGAACAAGATTTTGTGCCAGTCCTAACAATAGGACCATGAAAAGGACCTTCAAACATACCCTTCCTGTCTATTCATGACCAGCATGGATTTAACTGTTACTTTCATTCCAAAGTAAATAATACAAATCTGGTGTCTGTCTCTCACCCATCTTCATATCCTATTTTTTTTCCTTTTAAAACAAATGATAGAAATCACTTGTCGCCACAGTACGAGCAGAATGCAGCAATAAGTGTGACTGTTTATTGATAATAAAACTTGACAATTAATTTCAAATCAATGAGACAGATCTCAGAACAAATTGGTGGAAAATTATTTTCTTTCTTGAGGGACCTCCTCATCGCTGTTGTTCGACCCAAGGTTCCCATGATTGGAATTCAATGGGTTAGCATGCTTATTGTGTCTTTTAGTTTTAGAGAGCATCTGTCTCTGTTGAATAGTAGAAATTCAACCATTGTGTTGTTTTGACTGTAAAGGGGAAGGGAGCAAGCACTAGGTCGTCTACCTGACCTTGTTCTCCGAAATTAATGGTCAAAAGAAACACTCTTCAATTTGCTACAGCCTTTGACCTGTTTTATAGACCATTTAAGAATTCTACTTCACATTTGAAGAACGTTTTGTTGCTTCGTAATCGACTGCAAAGATTCAACAGTTAAGGATTGGGGAGACTTTTTTTTCTTTCTTCCAATTTTCCTCCCGACCAATTATTATTTTTTTAAATAAACGGAAGTCTTTTCAAAAAGGCCGTGCATGCTCGAGATTCAAAGCATTCGTCTATCATTCATCAAAAAATACACCCCGTGATGTTTCCGTCATTTTCAAGAAGTGGTTCTTTTATTTTATTTCGAAGACTTCCTTATAGGGAATGCAATGTGGATTCCCCAAGGACTTTGGTGTGGATGATCATGAAAAATAATTCTCTCACACATTGGGACAAAGTTCTGTGTCACAAAACATCTCTAGATCCCACACAGATCCCGTGTTGGTGCACGCACTCTCCCTGTGTAAGCGCTTCGGTACTCCTGTAACGCAAGCAGGCGGGATCCCGCATGCTAACACGTGCTAACACCAGTGTGCCTTTTCAGACCGAAGAGGAAAATCAATGCTGCCTTCCTCCAGCGTTTGACTTGATTAGAGCAATGTGGAGCTCTGTGACTGGAACGTTTACACTGGCTGGGTTGCAGTGAAAAACATGGAAGTCCCTTTTAGAAAACAGAACTAGCAGATTTGGAAATGGGACCATAACTGATCCTATTTTTGGGATACAATGCATCTGCATTTCAAAATAACAAAGGGAGGAAATTAATAAATGAAGACTTCAAAGGCTGGATGGAATACTTACTTTATAGTTCATTGCTTTAATAAAAATCACCAGTTAAATGAAGGCCTGTTTGATATTGTACAAACATTTAAACATTTAGTCACCTTGTTTGAGGTCTTTTTTCATGTATTTAAACCAAAATTAAAATTCAATCATACCTGGAAAGATCCAGTATATTTACAGAGAAGAAATGTGTTCATTGTAGAAGAACAAACTGGGACATTTTCAGACAATAATTTTTAAAACTTCAGATATTCAATGAATGTGTAGTGCTTTGGCTTACAGGACTTGGTTCAACGTTGACTTGTACCTATTTGCCAATCAAAAATGGTTCACTCTTTGGTCTAGTAAAATTAAAGAGATGTTTTAAAAGAAGCAGGTTGGTTGATTTGCAGATATATCGAGCTGCTGTGAAGTTACAATTTTACAGTGTATTATTTTTTATACTAACTGAACCAGTGTGACTTTATTTCCAATGACAGAGAATGCAGTAATCAGGGATTACACAGTGCCAGACCTGTCTGTCTTTTTGATGGGCAGGTCACGTCAATGCACATCATATGAAGTGGAGGTCAATGTTTAACAAACTGCTTTTAAATGAAACTCCCCATAATAATAATTAATAATAATACATTTAATTTACTAATCACCGGTCCCAATCCCTGCATTTGAAATGCAGGGATTGGGAGAGACCCCAGGTTCAGGGAGAATGTCCCGTTAAAACGGGATTCAAATGGGTATCTGGCACTGTTCACATGGCTGTGACTGCTTCGCCGCTTGTTCCATGCTTTTGTACCTCTTAATGGTGAAAGATCGTCACTGCATTAGGTGCTCACTTTGAGTGAGGGAGTCAGTCAGTCAGGGATACTTGTGTTTGCAAGCAATGGGTCTCTTTCTATTCTGCACTTGGAGACTGAGGTCCAGTGAATCTAATGATAATATGAAAAAAAAATGAGAAAAAAAACATCCTTGAAATCTTTCCATAAAATTAAGGACATGGTAGTATATAGGGGTTAGATCAAACCTGCTACTGAAATTGCTTGCAGGGACTAGTTTTTGGACCTGCAGTCTCTTTTTACGCTAATTCTGCTGTTTAATGTTTTTCAGAAGATGGAAAATGGTTATCTTTTTATTGACACCGCAGTTAAGAGGGAGAAAAAAAATGAACATTCCCCTCTGGAGGAAAAAAAAATCTTCCTGGGACAAAATGGATGAATCTGAGGAACACTGCTATACACCCTTACAAATAAAGCAAACCGCCGTACAAGTTTCTCGTGATTAGTGGTGATTTTACATTAATTCACACTGAAATGAACATCTCTCCTTGAGGGGCTCGGCTGCATGCCAGGAAGTCCTTAATTAGCACACTGCCCGTAGACATCCTCTATTTGCTGGTGCAGAGCTCCAATCTGCAATGTGGTGATGGAGTCGTTTGCACTTGAAGGTAGGATTTTTAAAGAGGCTTTGAAAACATTTTCTGGAAAATGCACATGTGAAACGGGTAATAAAATGGCCCTCATCGATTAATCAAAATGTGTACAATAAAGCTTATCTTGCATAATACAGAAGCGACAAGCGATACGCAAAGCGTATAAACACTACAGTTCATACGACCGTATTATAGAAATGAGTCACTAAATGTCGCAATAATAATGCTTTTTCTTTTTTCTTTTTTTTATCCAAAGGAATAATAATACTGTACTTCCGGGAATAGTTGTAACATTGATAATGATTGTGATTACTGATGTTTTTTTTATTATTATGAGCACATTTGAACATAGTTCATGTTAAATTTTTATTAGAAAGCAATCCTTTACAGCTTGTTATAATAACATAATTTTACCTGTAGTTAATGGTGTATAATTTAACAATTTGATTGATTTGATTAACTCCTCTGACCATACCCCTTTTATTCGATACATGCCCCTCTATTATGAGCTGCAAGGAAAACGTATTATACAGCACATTTAGGTCTCATATAATTATGTGCAAAGGTGCAGGTCCAGGTTCAGAAAGTGAAAGTCCTCCCCAGTATTTTGTTCCAATCACCTGGATTTGCTGATTAGCACAGTTCTTCAGCCAGGAGGTAGAGCTAATTAGTGAAATCAGCTGGCTGAGTTCATGGGTGGAAGAAACACATGGCAGGACTTTTACTTTCTGAACCCTGGACTTTCCACCTCTGTTCACTTGTAAATGTAATTTGGGCATGATGGGCAAACGTTTTTTTATATCATAGTGTGCCACTGCATTGTGTATTGTGATGTAACAATACTGTATCATTACATCACAATACATTACAATATGGTCTTTTAAATTCACGCTGGGCTTTAACAAGCTGCATGAAAGTACATGTTCCCTCAACATGGCCATAACGTGCAAGCTAAACTGTGTAGAATAAAGACTCTCAGTCCATTAAATGGGGCTCAAATAGCACGGCTCCTCTACAGGGAATAAACAGGATTTACTGCCCCCTGCTGGTTTGATGTGTAACAGAATCATTTGGAGAGAAAAGAAAGGGTTGGGGGAGATGGGTGCCGTCAGCTGATCGGTCTGAAACACACCAGCCTCTCACAACCGTCCAATGGCAAGCGACTTAATTAAATACCATGAAATACCACATCCCCTCAAATTCATCAGTGTATATATTTTCACTTGGTAAACTTGCAAAAATGTTTATTAATAATAATACAAATAATAATAATTCAGCATCATAACAGTATTATTGTTTGTATTATTGTCTTTTTAAAAAATAATTCCACAACTTTTAAAATTCAGATAATACATTATGGTTTTGCCAACTGTGAAATGAAAAGGGAAAGTCTTACTGCGGCATTGCCATGACCATTTCATGTGTAACCTTGAATTGCGGCTATCATTATAGAAAATTAACAAAGAAAGCAAAATATAGAAGCCTGTGATAAGGGCGGGGTTTCGATAATATGGTCCACCAGTTCTATCCTCTGCGATAACTGTACATTCTGTCTAGTGTTGTGGATAAGATCCTTCTTGTGCCTCTCAAACCTGGACAGACAGACGGAGGGACGTACACAGAATTAAATTAAATCCTGACCCCCTGCTTCGCGGTTACACTCAGGACCCACATTTCTGCATTTGTGCTGTTCTGATACGGCACGCCCACCCACAACAGAAGTTATTTATTTATTAATCGAGTTATATCCTTGTCGTGTCTATATGCATCTGGCGTGCAACCTCTGCTGTTCAAGCTCGCGCACAGTCGATTAGTGTTGAAGACTCCTCATTTCCTGCGTTTCCCTTCACATGTAACTCAATTTGCAACAGTACATTTCATTAAGCAGCCAGTGTGAATTGCAGGAACCTGTAATCATGAATGCACTGCTCACTAAAAAACAAAGGGATTTGTCTGGGGCTGCACAGCAGTGGCTTATGTTTATTACAAAAGCAATTAAAAAGAGAGGGGGGAAAAAGCTGTGGTTGAAATTAAATATAGTCACTGCAAGAATAATAAAGTCCCCAATCCAGCAAGTGTGGAAGAGGATAATGAAATGATTAACAAACTACGGTATATTGACCCCTATACTCAAGTTTAAGCACAGGTTAATTCCACATTTTCTGGTAATCTTTAATTTAATTAGCACGCCCGAGATTATTCAAGAAGAGAAGTGAGAAAAATAAGAAGACAAAATAGCATCTTTCGTTTAAAAGGTTTTAAATAATTATTGACTCTGAAATTGTGTGTGATTGTCTACTGCAAAGAGGCCAATGGGTTTTGAAAAAATATAATTCTAACATGCTTTCTTCTGGTCCCTGACACCTGTTCCAATACTGGTCAGTGGAATTTGTGGATCACAGGTTGCTAAGTAGTAAAGAATGTTTCCCAGTCCTAAGGCCGTTGTGGGATTGGAATGGGAGGGGTTCGAGAGTTCAGCGGCTGAAAAGCAGCCCGGAGGAATGCCGACCTCTCCAGTCCTGGCCGAGGTGGTTGTCCCCGCTGAGCCAGGGGCATGTCTCTGAGTGTGTAATCGATAGGGGGCAACCCGCTTAGACGACCGAACGCCTGAACAGAGCTTCTCAGCCGGTCCCAGCGTGATGCTCAAGATCATGGCCACGGTCACCACGGGGGCTGCTCTTCCTCTCCTCCATCTCTCTCGCTTGTCTTCCCAGCACCTCACGCCGCTTCTGAACCGGCTGTAAAACAAAGGAAGCGCACGTTAGCGACACTAAAGGAGATTCAACGACTGCACGCACAGTGGGAAACATTTTCCTCGCACCATGCAGTCAGAAAGCAGCGCTTTATCGATTTCCCCGTACATTTTAGCACAGAGAGTGGCACGCGGAGCAATAATAACAACACAGCAAACATACGTATGCTTAGAAAATAATTAATGGGTTAGTCTTTGATCAGCATTAATACAGCAGTAGCAGAAAAATAAAATACAATATATCTATATATTTCAGATGTCCCCATTAGTCAGAAAATAAGCAGTAAAAATAAACAAAAATAAAAAAGACAAATTTCTCTTTGTGTTTCCATTCTGCTTCTTACAAAAAGACTATCATCGGCTAAAGGCTACTGCTTATTAAGTGTAAAAGGCAGACATCAGTCATGTAGCAGAATGCGTGACTGTAAATTATGACACTCTTTCAGGAAGGATGGGGACGGAGGGGGGGGGGGGGGGGGGGGTGTAGAGAAAGGGGGGGATCCGGACTGCGGTCTGGAAAAGAGAGGGCCGGGACCTTTCCAGTAAGGCCTGTCAGATTTACTTCCAACATCAAGGGCTGGGTTATATCATTCAGCCCAATCCATCAGGAGGCTGTCTGGGGTTTATGTGCCTGGGCTTGCTGGAGGAAGGTGGCTGAGACCCCTTGCTTCCAGAGCACATGGGCCGGAGGCATCCCCCCCCCCTTGTCTGGTGTCCCGGAGCGTCGACGGAGATGTGCCCTCGGTAAGTCACGGGCGGAGGTAAAATCGCTGTCGCCGGGATAAAGGCTTCCTCCTCTGATCTCCGGAAAAAATAATAGCAAAAAAGAGAGAGGGAGGAGAAAGGGGGACGCAGAGGGGGAGGGGGAGCAGGGGTTGGGGGAGTTCACTGTACCTTTTAGAATCTGAAACACTTCCATGTTCGGTAAGCGGGAAAAAAAAAAGGGTACGCGTTCATTGTTCCAGCACTTACCCCACCCCACCCCGTCGTCCTGTAACGTGTAACCTAGCAACTATTTAATTAAAATTGAATCAGCCATTTGAAGGATGTTTATATTTTATCTGGATCAGGATGTTCTCCAGTCTCAGTATTTGCTGTGTGCCATGGGCCCGGGGTTTTATTCACACCTGAAATTGTGTAATATAGGCAATTTCCACGGTTTTATTTCATTCCCAAGATCAACATATACATATATAGAGATCAGTTACTAAGTTACATTGACCTTCACATATCTGTCCTATTTCTATTTAAATGAGCTTTGCCCTCTGTAGAATGGGTATTATTGTTTGCAAGGCTTAACATTCTTAAAAACATTAAATTTGTTTGCATGGAAATCTCATCCGCTACTCCCCCATCACTGGAGAGCCCCACATGACTTTGTTCTGAATCTTCTGTTGAATCGTTCAATAGATGATTAAATGCACACAGCATAATTTAGACCCTTCTAATTGACTGTTCTGCCGTGACATCTCTTTCACAATAACTTAAAATAGAATTTTGGCACCAAATACATGTAGATAAATGTGTATGGCATAGGCCTGCTTACACGTTTCATATATATTTCAAATATTGATAAAATATTACTCTTAAGGCCCACTGAAGGAGGACAATAATTTGTGGTTAGTTTTTATACAAAACCTACATGCTACAACAACACATTCTGTTGTGCAACATATTGCTTTCATACATTTTATCAGATTGGTATGAACGTAACCTTTTTTTTTTTTTACTTTGAGGACATATATGCAGAGTTGTGTGTGTGTGTGTGTGTGTGTGTGTGTGTGGGTGTGTGTGTGTGTGTGTGTGTGTGAGTGAGTGAGTGAGTGAGTGAGTGAGTGAGTGAGTGAGTGAGAGAGATTATGGGTGTGTGTGTGTGTGTGTGTGTGTAGGGTGTATGGGTATACACTGCTATGTATGTACGGGTGCTAATTCCTGTTTTATACAGTTGTATTTTCTTTGGTTTACAACAAGCCGTGCACGCAGTTTTCCGTCTGTTCAGTCATTTATAAGTAGTGTCGTCCCTTTTGCTTCTTCGGTAGTATTCTGCATTTATTATCAACGCGGCCTGTCTTTTAACCAAAAATAGCTCCTTTGCCGCATTATATCCCACCGCAAGGAAGCGCGAGGCAACGCTATTAGTGGAAACTCAAAGCAGCTCGGAGTGTCAGCGCTCGTTGTGGGAGCTGTCACTCAGGCAACACGCGCGGTTCCTCTGTTCAGGAAATGAAAAGTTGCACAACCCGAGTCTGAATCTGCCGATGGGGGAGTCAAAGTCCTCTCCCAGGAATTAAAAAAAAAAAAATCTCGTTCTAACCATGTAGAACAAGAAAGGAAATCCTTTCTCCAAATGATGTAACCAGTCCTTCCTGCAAATAAAGACATCCTTATGGGATTTGTGCGATTTCGAACCTTTTCTCTTTTTCACGTTAGCGCTTCTGAGGGACCCCTATGCAATTACTACAAGACCCTGCATTTTAAAAAGTCACGATAAATGGCTTTAATGATCATAACTCTAAATTGGTACAAAATGGAAATGACCTGCCCTCTCGGCGAAGACGGTCTTTCCAAAGACATAAAATCTCTTTCATATCCACACAAGCTCATATTCTGTTTTTCCTCAAGCCCAGACTAATTTAAACATTTCAACTAAAATGACGGTCAGAAATGGTTAGTAAGAAGACAGGTGGTACGTATAGGCCTACTACAGGTATTAACCTTCAACCTGCTGTGCTTCCAGCTCGGTAGGCTGCCAAGGCAAAGAGCTTCAGTCTTTTTGCGTGTGACAACATCTGGATCAGTTTCTTTGAAAACTGTGGGATTTTACAGTTGACATATGCCATATGTATCATTTAATCCCAATTACATTGTAGAGGCCATGCCAGTTGCCCACTGTTAATTCGATCTCTCAAAGCAGAGGAATCGAGTGAGAAAATATCAAAAATACATTGGGTGCGGTTGTCTTCATTGTACTGTGAGAAGGCTGCCATTTATAAGAGGTTGATTTTCAGGATTAGGAAATCAGTAGGCCAATCCAATCATTTCAAAAACAAAGAAAATATTTTAAGCAACAATAAAATACTTTATCATCAATGCATTATATCTGTCTGTTTATTCATGTATGTATCTATTTATGAGTTTTCCCTGTTATTACATATTATTATATTGCAACAAATGTAGCTTTAAAAAGTCAGGAGTATCATTGTTTTGATATTTTGTCATTATAGTTACATGGGTTGTAACTATTGCCACTTTGTGCACCCAGCTTTATCTACCGTTTAAACATTTTATTACAAATTTGTCTTTCAAATTTCGTGTGACTGAGGAAAGAAAAAAATTGTTTTGAAGATGAAACATACTTTCTTTTGTGAATTTCAATGTTGATCAGTTTCTGAGAAATAATTCCTAAAATAGGTTTTGTCATTATTTATATATTTATTTATTGTTCTTTAATGAATGTGCGATTTGTTGTCTTGCGTACCCATGCACGTATGTTAACACACACACACACACACACACACACACATGCGCGCACACCTGTATAACATTATAGCGATGTTACCTGTAACACACAATGGGCGTCCTGGTGGTGAATATTTTGCCATTTTGGCTCCGCGCTACCTGCTCTGAATGGTAGAATCTTGATATCATGTTTTGATGTTTTCACAATTACATGCTACTCAGGATGTAAGCAATTTCAAAAGTGGATGTCTCAGTGACGTAAGAATCACAGAAAGCACAAAATGGCTTGAATATATCGATGCACTGCAAGTACTTCTGTTCATAAGGCCATTTACATAATGATGCATAATGCTGGTATGGGGGAAAAAAAAAAAAAAAAAAAACTCGAGGCCTCTAGTTATTTGATAATGGCGCACTGGAAGGAGTGCATATGGAAGGAATAGAAGTAAAAAGATTACGACTTAAATGGGGTCAACATCAAATACGCTGTGACCTCAAAACACATTTCTACTCCTGTCAGCGTATTTTCAGAATATTTCAATATTGTTCAATGAGAGGAAAAAAGTATCAGGAGGACCCAGTTTCTGATGTTCCTGTAATTCAGTTTGATAATTGCAATGACATTTTTTCCTCTTTTTTTTTTTTTTTTTTTCAAAAATACACCCTCCGTTTTCCAATTTGAACAAATTAAAAATGCCAGAGGCATTTCATTGACCCAGAAAGGTGAAAAAAAGGAAATATGAGATATCCGCACTTAGGCACCAATAAGACGTCGCGCAAGTGATTCTTATTAGTTTGTCCGCGTCGCCTTATTGTGCGAACTCCCAGTATGAGTGGAATTAAAGGGCCTAATTACTACAGTTATGCTTGACATTTCCTCTGTTGCGTTGGCACAAAGTCATTTTCAGACATAGCACAATAAAGCATTCAGAGGGCCTGATCAGCAACACCGCACAATAAAGCATTCAGAGGGCCTGATCAGCAACACCGCACAATAAAGCATTCAGAGGGCCTGATCAGCAACACCGCACAATAAAATGCTCATTCGAAGATCGCCGTCAGTTTTGTCAGTAAAGCATAATTAAAATTTAAAAACACAACAAAAAAATCAACAATTTAGCATTTACCTTGAATTGGCCTGTACATTTTAAAATAGGTGCCATTTTACCCACCAACAAATTCCATAGGCATTTAAAATAATTAGCCCGTACATTTTCCTATGTTGTGCATTTTTGCAAGGCAGTTTATTACCATTGTAATTGTTAGTTGCTGAATGAATTCATGCATAAATGAACGCAGCTTTAACCATTTTAAAGACGGGTGATCGCGTGCATGTTATGGTGCAGTGGTCCCACGTCACCCCAGTGTGCGGGGAAACAAGGCCGAAACCTCAGTGCAAATCATAGGCTCATTTCCGTACGCCGAAAAACAGTTAATTACTACTGAAAATGTTGTTATGGAAACAGGAGTGCGAAGGAAAGCATGCTGGGAGAGGTTCAAGGCGGCACATGTGACGATGGGGGCGCTTCCTCTGAGAATGGCGTCTTCCTGTGATCGCAACAAGACTTTTCGTTAACCCGCCCAAAAAAGCGCCGCTGCTTTCTAGCTCCTCCCACCTTTATCCACTCTTTTTTGCAAGGCTTTCGGGTGAGACTCCGCCCCTGCCGGCGCACATTAATTAGCCTGCCTGTAACTAGCTGGCTTCTCCATTCACACTTATGGCACTTCTCATTAGCATAACAGTAACTGGCTCTGCCCCTGGGCCTCTGATTAAACAGACACCAATCGAATAGCCACTTCTGTTCATCACCGCCCTGAGCAATGGGCTTTGGGAGGAACTCCCAACTACCCGGCCCCAAAAGTGGCAGACCGTGCCCGACCTGCTTCTTTTCGGCCTGTCCTCCCTGTAATCTCCGGCTCAGTGGTGCTGCCCTCCATTTTCCGCAGGCTGTCGTGCTCTCACCTTGAATGGGCTTCGACTACGAACCTCGCGTACGGTTCTGTAAGGACGAATCAAAGTGGATCAGCCCGCACCCCTCCAAAATAACCTCGCAGTGGGTTCCAAGCTCTGACACGGCGACCAGTAGTGATTTCCACCATCACTGTGCCATTATCATTGCTACGGTTATTATTATGATTTTATTTCTAATTGTTTCTAGACAGACTTTCGTCACCGACAGATGGAACCAAAGCCGTCGCTGTTTGGACCTCCCCCTCCCTCGGGCCCGCCCGGCGCAGGTCTCCCGGTCCCCTTCAGATTCAGAGGCGAAAAATCTTTCGTTATTTTCCGCCTCTTGAAGGAGGCCCGCTCCTGTCTTTGTCTTGCTCCACGTTTCCTTTGAATGGGAGTGAAAAAGAGCTGGAAAAGAGCTGATCTCTAGTACCGGCAGAGAGGAGGCCCCGTGCAGATCCAGTAATTTAATGCAATCATTACTACCTCTGACCAGGGATTTATTCTAATGTCCTTTTGAATGGAGCTCTTTTGGACTAAAGCTATTCTTTGAGGGGGAAAAAAAAAATTGGCTGGGGCTTGATTTTTTTTTCATTACGATTTTTTTTTTTCTATTAAAACCTACGTCTGCCATGTATGGCTTTAAAAGGCAAAAGGTGCGGAGGGTTAGCTTCTCACGCAGAACATCCTGAACAATTAAATCCTGAAAATGTTTCATAACGGTGATTTTATTTTATTATATATTAATTCATTTTAAATATATAACGTGTGTGGGTTATGGAATATTACATTATGTCTTCCGTGGGTCAATAATTAAATTAAATCTATCCCGTGATTATCATATTTTCTATATCAGAATGAGGTTAACTCTCTCTCTGCTTTCAATCTCTCTCTCTACAAATTGTAGGTCATTGCCTTTCTAGAACACTCCAATACATAGCTAGACAGAAGGAGATAACTAAAACTAATACACATCGAACAAACACAAGCAATGAACAAACAAATAGGTCTGTTTGTCATTAAATAGCTCAGATTCACATTACACTACCCATTTTAGCACTCCCGAGATACACAGACAGTCATGCTGGCCACTGCCAAAGAGCACAGCCCCTGTCAACTGAAGCAAAACAGAGACATATTTGAACTGTAATCAGTTTTAAACTTCCGTATTTTATTTTTTTTGAAAAACAAAAAAATAAAAATCTCCATTTTGAGATGCAGCCAGCGACAGACCTATGAGATACGTGTGTGTATATAATGGAGGAGAGGAAGGCCATGGACAGCGATGGAGTTTCTTTTGTTGACTTATGGCTGTCTCTGCTGTTCCGGGGCATTCTGGCAATAACCCCCATCCCCTTAACTACTGTGGGCCCAACAGATACAGGAAGCTTTGAAAAGCACCATCATAGCCAAATGTAATGGTGTGTTTCACATGCAGGAAACTGGGAGTCCTTGACCTTTGGGTTCCCCGTGGTTGGCACAGAGCAAAGCGGAGTTTTTACATTATGATACCCTGTGAGGGCCTGCACCGCCGAGAAGCGCCATTGTGTTTTATTTTATTTATTTAACCTTTATTTTTTACCGCGTAAGTCTCTTCAGATCAAGGATCTCTTTTAATAAGAGAGAGACCTGGGCAAAATGGCAGCATGCCATAGCATTTTTCAGGTCCTGGGGTTGGAGTCCTGGGCCTTATCTGGGAGGTGACTGTCCCCTAAATTAAGAGGAGGCACAGCTGCAATGGGGGCATCGTTTACCATTTCTGCCGCGCACGGGGGTGCAGTGACTGCTCTGTAAATGGCGGTTCTAACAGAGATTGACCAGGGAGGAAGACGGTTGGGGTCGGGAATGCGGCACTACCTTCCCGGTCAAAGGACAGCGAGCGGTGAAATCCAGCGGTGCACCGTGTTCCAGGGGCGATTTCCCAAACTACCGCGGCTGTCAGGTCGAATGACACGCCCCCTGGAAGTCAGATTGGCGGGGCCTCTTTAATGAGAGTTTGGGATTGACCTATCACCCCGCTCTCCCCCTTCATGAGACCCGATTAGAGGCGGGTATACCGGACGGGTATTGTCCCGCCAATCTGTTGTTTGTAGCATTACCTTCTCAACCCCCCATGGAGGCACTGGCCCAGGACGGGACACTACCACCTGTCCACCAAAAAACACCCCGCTGTCAGACCCTTAATAAAGACTTTAGGGAGCAGCCTGGAATGAGGGGGGTGAACGTGTGGGTTTAGAGGATTAGGACTCTGCCAGACACCGATCTCCTCAGGTGAGCGAATGGGTTTCACCTTCACACAGGTCACATGATCATCTGTGACATGTCTGTGACATGTCTTTTCATCACTATTTACTCACAGATACAGTATATTAGAATTATAAAATCTGGCTGAAATAAAGGGTTCCATTCTTATACATGCTTTTTACACACATGCTGTTGAAATACTATAATAAACCTAATAATACTACTAGTAATAATAATGCTAATACTACTACTAATAGTAGTAGTAGTAGTAGTAGTAATAATAATAATAATGGATTGAATTTATACAGCATTTATTTCACAGAATGATCTCAGAACTCCCAGAACAGGCTATACACTGAAGGGGTGAAACGCACCTCAACCGTCTCCTATGCCAGTGCCCCATTGGGCCCCACCACCCCAGGTCACCCCATCCCTGCACAGTTATAGCACAATTTGTTGATGGGCCCCTGTCAGTCAGGGCCCTTGGAATCATCCAAACTTCCCCCCGCCCCCATACGCTGCCCCTGGCTCTGTGCGGCACCTCTGGTCTACCTGTAGAATGTAAATAACTGACACATTTTAGTGCAGTGAATTTTAATAATTAGTATTATATTCATGCCCTTGATATGATTTATATTTGCCTGAAAGCAGTTTAATATGCATTGCTGTTTTTTTCACGCGATTGATCAGCACTGATGTGGACAATCAAGTTATTTGATGATGTAAAATGACAATTGTGTATTTTACATGACACTCTTTGCTTGGCTGTAAACACATTCTGCCCCTCCCGAGTAAGCAGTTTCTCTTGTTGATGAGGGTATTCAAATGCAAAAATCACGGGATTTGTTTCATAATTGCCCTCCACATCACGTCCATCGTCGTGCATTTCTGTGCAGGTGCACGGCGTTCGTTATTAATTCCGAAACCTTGACTGACATTAATTTCCCCGGCGTTCACCAATGCTCCCTATGCCGAGCGAGATCGGCACAAAGATGTACACTGATGAAAGGACGCTAATCAAATAGTGCAGGGTGAAGTGGTAAGATATTGAAGTAAATGCTCTTGCCTCGTGGCGTGCCAGAGGCTAAGCCTTCCACCGAACTGAGATAACAGCACCGAGACTCTGAGGCAAATAAAGGTTTTAAACGTCTCGCGCAATTGCGAGGGCGGCGGCTGCAACTCCCTGTCACTTTTGACACGCGTCACGGAGTCGGGAGTCAAGGTGGATCGGCAGCGAAATGACCTCATCCCGAGGAGGAAAAACATCGCGCTCGCTCACGAGCTCGACAAACGCTCAGATTTTGTCTGACAGTTTTGATGGATTGTAAACAGGAATTGTGTAAACGAGTCTTGTCAATTTTCAGAAGGAAGGCTTTTTCGCATTCAAGTAAAAAAAAAAAAGGAGATTCTTGAGGTGTTCGTCGACCATGTGATCAATTTGGTTTCCTCTAAAGTTTGGACAACAAGGGTAAAGTCCCGTAGGTAGTTACCAAGCTTACCATCCATTCCTGACTGATTATGCACTGCCCTGTGTCTCTATGCTGTAAAGGAACTTTACCAGGGCTTAATGTATTGCTATTGTTTATATTTATCTGAGTTTATCCACCATAATTGTCCTCACCCCAAAACCCAAATGCACATATAGTGGACATGTTCCAGGTTCAAATCACAGGGACTAAAATGTATCAGGGGACTGTCATCTTAACTCATTTGATTATACATTTCCCTTGAAGCAGTGAATAATATAAAAAATGTCCCAAATTTCTTTTAACCCTGCTTATAGTTTCAAATACATTTTACCAAAACAAAATTGTAATGATGAAAGTACACAATAAATGCCTATTATGCACCGTGCCATTTTAATCATCAGATTAAATCACATCCTTCTTTAGACTGGAATATCAATTTATTCCTCAGAATGTCCATTTCAGTAATTTTTGAAATGTGCTTTTAAAAAAACAGAAATGATGTAAAATTATATTGTGGCGAGATCACAGGTGGAGTTGTGGGCGGAACATTGCCGCAATGTGGCTCTGGCCCATCCAATAGAACGTCAGCAACTCATCGTTGGTACTGCCATCAATTAACTGGTGGATAAAAATTCACCAGTACCATAAAGACTTGTAGTACGTCTGGTGAGACTGAAAAGTGTTCTGACCGTGGATTTTGTTTAACTACTCACTCAGTGTTGTGTGCAGTTTTTTGGTTTGGGAACTGGGCCAAACGTATTAGAGATGCTGGAGACCAGTAAAGGTATTCTCTAAATTGGAGTTAGGATTTAGGTTTTTTGTCCTTGTTGTTGTTTCATTTAAACATCTGTGATTTATCAGTGTTTTATCGTACAACCATGGGCAATGCAATATCTACATATGAGACAGATATGTACAAGTGAATCTGAGGAGTAATTACATTTCCCTGTTGGAGACTGATTTATATGCAATTCTGAATCTATCTCATGAGGGCAATGGTCCAGCGAATGAACACAGGTAAAGTGGTTTTATGAAGACCAAGCTCCTTTAAATGTGAACTCTCTCCAGTCCTGCGGTCGTCAAACTGATGAAATCCAAACACTGTCCTCCTGCTATGAAATCGGGCACATGTACATGTATTTCAGATAAATTCAAATTATTTGCCCAGGAAAGCACTCATGGTAAAAGGTGAATTCAATTGTGAGGGTACATTTAACACTGACAGAACACGTGGACTCATCAAGTGATTTTACTATGCTTTGAAATTAATATCAGTTCATTTCTGTATGTGTCTCAATATTACAATTTTAAGATGAACGTACCTGCACAAATGAATACATTCAAAGAGGAAGTTTTAGATCCTAAATTACATTTTCTTGGAATAGGTTACATCTTATATCTGCAGTATTACACTGAATGTGTATTCCTTATTTAATTTTTATCCAGTTATTCAAGCATATGGCACTGGAGGCCGATTGCTGATATATTTGCCTTTGAGATATTTTATGCACTAATTCACTCGAGCACTACGCTAGTCCTCCTGTTGCAGTGTGCGGGCAGCACTTTTCCCTCTTTTTATCCAGTTATTCTAGTGCATTCATTCATTCTGATAGGGGTACATGGGTGTGTGTTATGTAGGGTATACACAGAAATTAAGTTTAAGTACCTGGCTCAAGGCCACAAATGTCACAATTATATCGCAAATCTATGACTCAAGTTTGGTTTCGCCAACGCTGCAACGCTGCTGCCTCAACAATGCATCTGAAGACAGCAATTTTCCACCATCTTGAGATTTTAATACAGAGGCATGTACAGCAATCACTTGAAATTAATTGTGAAACCTATTCACATTAACTATAGGCAAATGGACAATGCACACAAAAGAAAGAAAAACTCAATAGTTCCATGTGGAGAGATTCATGCATGGTACCGATATTGTAAATCTCCTTAGTTTTCCGCAATGACAGCTTTTACAATCAATACATCTTTATTTTTACCTGAAGTGACAATTTGTTTAAGCCATGGTAAAACAAACACTCAAGAATACGCAAGAAATAATACCAGATATGGGAAGGAATAAAATAACTTAAAATGCAATTGTCTAAGATTCCTTACAGTTATTAATAAGTTAATACAATTATTGCAAGTTTCAAAAATCGGAGCGTCTATTTGTACTTAGTGCAAATAGCAGCACTGTATGACATATGCTATTCATACTAACATACAGCTGCTCTGTCTAGCAATTGTATTTTATGTTGGTCTAATTCTATGAGTGTTGAGAAATAACTGCTAAATATTACTATTATAGCTGGTGAATTACCTATAGTCAATACACTA
Organism: Synaphobranchus kaupii; assembly: GCA_029718625.1. Lineage (NCBI taxonomy): Eukaryota > Metazoa > Chordata > Actinopteri > Anguilliformes > Synaphobranchidae > Synaphobranchus > Synaphobranchus kaupii. The sequence continues at coordinate 39,976,805 of CM056376.1, forward strand.
GTTGGGTTAGGGTTAGCATCATCTTGCTATTTGCATTTGGTTAAAATAGATTCTGCCTAAAAAAAAAATTTAAAAAAAAATTAATATGGCACTGTGGAACTTTGTGTGCAGTTTTAGGTTTCAAATGTGAAATAGGGGGTTAGGATGAAGTTTGAGCACAGGCTTCGAGCACTTTGGGTTACGGCCTGCCCTGTCCTTTCCCTGACCTGTGGGACACCCTAACGGCAAACAAGAACCCCAACGTTTTCTCTTCCCTGTGGTAAATCCAGGGGACAGTATACCCCCAGTAGGGCCCATTCCCAATATCCACACAGTTTCCCTGGGTGAGTGCTGGCATCCTCATAAATCACAAATATTTGGGAGGGGAACAGGGGGGTAGTTCAGGACTGGGTCGAGCCTGAATGGACGCATCAATCTGGGCAACCTCCGTGTGACCCTCCCTCCCCTTCAGTCTTTACCAGCGCTCCTTTTGTGCTCCCTCCCAAGACATGTGGCCATTAATTTGTATTTAGGATGGAAATTAAGCAGCCGTCTGTAAAGTTTATGCTTGGTAGTAAAAGGGACTATTTTGGGGATGTCTTTTGTGGGAGCATTTTAAAGAAGCATTTTCACAGTGTAAGTACCGGTGCAAGGCTGAATGGGAAAGTCAGTTACTCAGGTTGACATTGGGAAAAACAGGAGAGGTGTGTGTGTGTGTGTGTGTGTCCGTTCAGCATGATTTAATGGGTTCATTTTGCCCCGCTGAATTGTGAGACAGCGCCCTCAGACAGAATGTGTGATAAAAGACTGAAGCCAAGTTCAAGTTAGTTTGTCTGTGTCCTTTGCAGCATACTGAATCTTGATTGTTTTTAACAGCTTTTATTGAAATATTCACACTTTAGTTATTTTTCAGAGTATTTCACAATAAGTTATTTTTCAAAAATATTTTCTGTAAAAAAAAAAAAACTTTGTAATGAATGCTGAGGTAGCAATATTCCAAAGTTATCCGCCTTGCGGTTAGCCTGAACTAGCTCTGTTTTAACAAAATTCACAATACACCCAATTATCAGATGCACACTCATTAAAAAATTACATAGAAAAATAAATGAAAATACTAGTGTTGGAAACTACTTTCCGAAGTAGTCTCTAATACTAGCCAAGCCAAACCTTGAATAGCTTCAGCTGTTTGACAGCTTGAAGGCTACAGAGTGGTAGGGCTGCTAGCATCACAAGCTAAAGTATGATGGTGCTCACAGTTTACTGATATCCCGTTGTTGTTTGGGAAACTCCTTCCATCCATCATTACAAACCGTTTAATGCACTAGAGGGATTCGGCGTTGACTCTTTGCTCATGCAGTTCATTAGAAAGAGCTTCTGGAGAACCAATCAGGAAAGTTTTGTTTGCGAAAAATCCTAGATGTCCTTCAGTAGTTTGGCTTCATTAATCTTTCCAAACAAATCCCTTAAGAATTAAACTGCGAGGCAAACAGTGAGTGCTTTGCAATATCGCCAGGGTCTGGAGTGACTGTATGAATATTTACCTTGCCATCATCGGCTGAGAATACATAAAACTCCCGGTCACTGAAGCTCTGGCCCCGCAGACTCATGGTAAACGGGAAATGGCCGCCCTGCTGTCGAGCGATTCTTCTCTGCCACTTGACTCCCCCAGCAAGCAAGCTGCTATTGGACCATCAGTGGTGCCAGCTATTGGTGTGCGACTGTTTTGTAAATCGGAACCACGGAAGTCAAATAGCGACAGGGCTGTTCACCAACTATATTCCAACTTAACAGCTGGTCCTCTTTTTGACTGCCTCACCTCACCTTGACTGTTTCTGTGTCAGGGGTTTTCAACCTTTTCTGATCCAGGGACCCCTCCTTAAAAAAGGCTTTTATAAACAAGGTTTATATTTTTAAATACCCTCCCGAATCTATATGTAGTCTTTGCTACATAATCAGGCCAGGGAGCCCTTACTGTACCTTCAAGGACCCACAGGGGTATGCAGACCTTTTGTTGAAAACTAAGGTACTATATTCTTGAGCTGGATCTGGGCAGGTAGAGATTGTGCCTTTCAATCAGGCATCTGTACACTATAGGACTCTCCAAACATCTGCTGGTACTAATGCAATTGGTTGTCCTTGCCTAGGAGACCCAACATTGCTAAAATGTTGGCATGTTGAACAACAATATTTGAATGGAACTAGCAATATGTAACTTATTTTGGAAAAATGCAAAATAACTTTGACAGATGGTTAAAGGAGCTATATGTAACATTGACACCGAGCGTTTAAAATGGGTACTGCAATCCAAATTCACAATATTGGAGAGAGTCGAGACACTGAACGAACACGAGCGCAAGACAAGCCGAGCGCAACATTCTATTTTGACAATGACAAGCGACGACGAGTCCTACACTGTAAGTTGATCAGCTAATGTATACGTTTGCAATTTGTTTATTATTTATTGTTTGCAAATTATAAACCAGCTCATGGGGATTTTTTATAACTGTGTCAATGTTAGCTAGATGCATGGCCGGCTATGTTTATGGTCACACAGATATAAGCTAACGTTAGTGGTATGTTTAGCGAGTAACTATATACATATATATTTAAATCTTTAGCTAGCTAGCTAAATGGAAACGATGTTGAACTTAGCTTAGGCATTTGTAAATCGGCTGTCGGAGTGCGGGAGTACATCTGGTTGTTCGTAATGGGCAGTGGATTCGGAGTCAACTCGGAGAATAGTGAATCACACAGGCCAAAACAAATACAGACGTTCCGACCCGGAATGGAAATTTCAAAGGAGAACATACTGGCTGTAGCATTGTTGTCGGAGTTGTGTAAGTCGCTCTGGATAAGAGCGTCTGCTAAATGCCTGTAAAAAAATGCCTGTAATGCCAGTATTTCGACTTAGCATGTTTCCTTAATCTCTGATGACATATCATGGTCATTTTATGATTTAGTACAGTAAATTTGTTACATATAGCTCCTTTAAACACTATAATTCGCTGTGATGTTTAGAAATTTTACTTACACACGTAACAGAAAACAAGCACGTTAGCACGTGATAAGCTGCGACCATATGCCAAAGTATCTGTATGTGTGGATATGGTCTATTGCAGAAATATCAGACAGAGCGACTTAATTACAGAGTGACTTCTACTAGCTGCTGGTCACAGCAAAAAATTATTCCAGTAAAAGCAGAACATCCCCCATTCAAACACCAATTGAGTAAAAGTACAGAAGTAAATGTAAGTACCAAAAGTAAACAAACATAACCGGCTTAACAACGTACATCCTTAATGTTTGCCCCATCACCTAGTAATGTTAGCAGCTATGTAGCTAGCTAATGTTGCATGGGTGAATCGAAATGCTTTGTAACACTTAGGGCTGAAACATACCGATCACGCAAATGTTTCGGCCCTAAGAATGTGGACGCTTCGAGCTACTAACAGTTTTTCTTTTCCAATGACATTTGTGAAAGACAAACCAGAGGAAAGCACAGATCGAACAAGAAAGTTGTTTACGGTTGTTGCCTGCTATAGCGTCCCTCACTGCAATGCTCTGGTTTGTTTTTCACAAATGTCATGCAAAAGAAAAACTGTTTGCGTATCTCAAAGCTTCCACATCCACGTACTTCCGTAAGGTATGTTTCGGCCCTGAAGGTTAGCTAACGTTAGCTAATGTTAGTTTAACTATAATTATCAGGCAACTGAAAAACACGGCCGTATTTAACGTTAATGCTATAGTTAAAAGTAACATGGAAACGCGTGCTAACATATAACGTTAGCTATAACGCAGTCAGTTTACCAGATAGCTAGCATTAGCTAACTCAAAATACCAACGTTATAATTTGATCGGTAACTTCAATTTAACAGATAATTTGCGCAATGTAGTTACATAAAGGCCAGTTCAGACCAAAGATTTGTGACGCAACAAAACCATTTTAGAATGTTGCAGAGAGGAATTGCAGTGGCCTACCCCGGCTGTGTCCGAATCAGAGCGCTATCTACTGCGCCCTGTCTCCTGCGAACAGTGCACTGGCAGAAGTGTGCTGTTTACTGTGCACTGTTTAGCAGTCCGCAAAAAATATCCGCCATACTATTGTCCAACCGCACTGTGGAAGTGTCGTAAGCAGGTCAGAAGACATCCCACCAGTGTTGCCATGTCCGTGGTATTAAAGCTAAATTGGGATACTTGCAGATACTTGCATAAGTGCAGTCACGGGTAAAAATGAAAAGTCGTAAAGCACGCACTTATTTTAAAAAGTAAAAACATGATGATTTCTATATAAAATACGTTGGTTTCGGTTAAAAATAGCCTATAATTTGGGCTAGTTTTGAATCGTCATTTGGCTGGAGTGTCTTACAAGATCTGGCAACCCTGTGCCGCACTCTTGCGCTGCCATGTCATGTGTAGTTTGTGTTGTATTTGAAGGAAAACGTCAGCGAAGCTGCACCTCATTTTTTTAAAACGAAGTTTCACGTTATAATTATGTGACCAAAATGTTTGTGTACTTCTTGAAAAGTGTGCTCCCGAATGTACTCAGCGAAACCCCGGAAGGAAGTGTGTCATCCGGGTGTTTTAAGTATACTGCAATTTGAAAGATTTTCGCGTACTCTACGACTGTCTTGTCCTGTCTACTCACCAAGGCTACTAACAGTGTGGAAGAGTGCTGATTCGGACACGGCCTAACTCTGCACACATCGCTCTGGGTAACCCGAATCACGCGCTGCACACGTCACTCTGGGTAACCCCGATCACGCATACTACAAAGCAGCAGAAAAAATGTGGACCGACAGACCAACCACAGAGTGACTTATACTAGCTGCTGGTCGCAGCTAAAAACAGGATAATGCAAAGCACATCTCTATGCTAGAGGGGGCATGGCTTGATTCTGACAATCTGGTGGTCTACAGGGTTTCTTTGTCTCAGACTTCTAACATGGGAACATGGGAAAGAATACATTCATAATTGCAGGAAGACAAAGCGGACATATTTAGCGTGGAAAAGGCATCTAATTAATAGTGCATGTCTGCTGTGACCTTGCTCTGACTGATATTCTATGTTGCTTGTGATCACATGACAAGTCACATGTCCTGTAGCACAACAAGCCACAGCTATTTCTTCCATTAGGCTTTTGCATCTCCATGGGAGCAATGGGAGCCAATCATTACAATAACATCTATGGAGAAACGCCCTTGATAAATAGTGCCCAACTAGGCTGATGAAGATGCTGCAACTTCAAAACAAAGATACAATTTCATAATTGCGGACATCATTGCAGGGAAAATGGTCATATTTTAACTGTAGCCATGACATTCCATATGAAATTAGACTCTTACAGCGATACAGGGCGATGAAAGTTGCTTCAAGTAGCTTTCAAAACAAGTCAAGGATGAAGTGATACAAGAGAGGAGGTTATGAGAGCAGTTCAAAGTGGATGAATGGTCCTTTGAATAGTGTGAAGATCATTTTTAAGTGGAATGTCCTTCATTTCACCCAGTCACTACCCTGCCCTTCAAAACCTAGCAGCAAAGGGAATAGTACACAGGCTAGGAACACCACTGTGAAATAAACAAGCCAAAGAGTTTCTGGTTCTATGTGTGAAATGCGAACCAAGCTTCATAAATCAACAGTAGGCTATGTCAGCCCCTGTACAAAGATGGCCAAAATACCAGCAGTAAATGACCGTTAGTGAAAAAGGACAAATCATGAATCCCGTGTGGTACCGCTGAATTAGCATGGTTAACGTTATTGCATTTGGATTCTTTGTCGGTTGGTTTTGCAGGTCGGTTCCGTCAGGAAACCTGCATGGGTTAAACCCGCAAGAACCTAAAACCGGGTTGAATAATTCACATTTCAGCAGGTCAGTGGCTCAGAGCCTGTCTGGTCTGAAAATAAAAAAGGGAATATCCTTGAGTGGCCCAGTCAGAGGCCAGACTTGAAGATTGCAGTCCTTCCAGTCCTAAATGAAGTGGAGAATCAGCTGAAGAGCAATTTTGCAGGGAAGAAAGTGAGTACAGTCACCCGTTGTACAAAGCTAGAAGAGACCTCTCCAAAAAGATGCTCAGCTGTAATATCTGCTAACTTTTAGAATCCCCTTCACATTCAAGTACCAATTTGGCATGCAAAAATTTTGCCCAACTTAGAAGAACATTTTTACAGTATTTTCAAAATCCCATTGTCTAGTTGCTCCATTATAAATAAATAGTTATGATAGCATAGTACTTAGTGGAAAAAGATAATGGAGCCTAAATGTTGAACTTAACTACCGTGACTTAAACAATTATGTGATCTCCATACGCCTGCTCTGAGGCTTCATGTGACTGCCAGTGTACCAAGACTCTCTCTCTCGCACACACATATATACACACACACACACACACACACACACACACACACAGACACACGCACGCACACATACGCACATTCAATCTCTCTCCCTCCTGAAGTGTCGCGGAGGAGCAGCCCTAGCGAGAGCTGCGCTCTTCCGCAAAAAATAAAATGTACGTGTCCTCATTTTCCTAACCTGCCGTCCCCTCCACATGGACCGCTGTGGATCACAACATGGTGACAACAGTCATGTGATTCAGTTCTTAGAGACAGACAGAGAAAGAGAGGGAGAGAGCGAATCTCTTTTTATTGTAATTTCTCCTCCGTGCTACAGTCTGCATTCTCTTCAGATGAACAAAAGCCGTGTCACGTGAGCAACACTACAAGGTACAGGATTGTGAAAACCTGTCAGGGACCCAAAAGAAATGAGAACATTAAAAAAGTATGACCTCATTATACGTGAAAATAACAGTTTATATTTTGTGTGTAGACAGCACAAAGTAAATAATGGCAGGGGGAGAAAATATTTATTTACTGATATGCATTCATTATTCAATGGTTCACGACGTTGCCTTCTTTTTTGAAACTGAAAATTATGCCCCTCTACTACAAGCAGCATAATGTACATGACTATCTACATATTTGGAATAGATATTTTTGCTAGCTAGTCATAACATTAATATTGTGATATCATGTACAGCAATGAGCATTGCCCATATGGTTCATTTACGTAAATATGCTTCAACATTTGAACATAAAAATATGTCAAAATCATATGCTGGCAATTCCCAAATGATGCTATATTCACCATTGGAAATTATTTGTTATTCTACTATGCATTTGGTGAAACTTCATTGTTTGACAGTCAGTAATATGGCTGTCATATATAAATGCTACACATTTTGATTCGGAGATAATTTGAGTTATGTCAGGGAGGATTCAATTTATTGTCCGGAATATAATATTGTAATGATAATGTAGGTATCCCACTCAGTATATGAAGGTATTCTCAAAGTATTTCAATAATGGTTGTGAAAAATTGAAAAAAATAACAATTGAGTATTAAAACATTTTCCCCAAACTACTGTTTGACGCACATATTTGGTGTCTCGATACAAATAAATATATTCTCGAACAAAAATAAGCATAGCTATATATGGTACATAGGCAATACTCATGAATACCATTCCCGTTGCAGATTGGTTTTTGATATGCAGATTTCCACATCACCAGTGGCAACAGCCCTGAGAATGATGGTCCTGTTAGAGGCGGGCCAGACCCGATCGCATACTTCACCAAGGTACAACCTCTCAATCACTGCCCTTGACATATCAGATATCTCCTTCTTCTTGTCAGTTACTCAGTGTTACTCCACCCCTCTTCTTTCTGAACACCTCTCTCTCTCTCGCACCCCCCACCCCCCCCACACACTCCCATAACTACGCCCTTTCACTACCTCTCCTGTGTTCCAGAAATCTTTTTGGAGAGCAGCAAGCTGGAAAATGGCCACATGCTGTCACAGTTAGCTCTGGCGGGTTCTTGTTGTGACCGTTTCCAAGGGACCCGTTCGGGGAGGGGGGTTATTTTACATACCGGGTAGACGCCCTGCCACTGCGTCTCAAACCGCACTAACTTAAAGGGCCAAACGTTAATGGGGGCTCTGTGCAGAGGACAATGGGCCAGTGGTACGTGGGAAAAATTGTCAGACAGCTCCCCGACACTAGCAGAGGGGCCCTCTGGCCCCTGAGGTCACCCTGAAACGGCCCTTTGTGTAAACAGAAGTTAGGGACACAAAGCCTGTCCTCTGTGACTATATTCATAACCCACACTGAGCCGTTAAATGATAAAACACCATTAACACATCTCTGGGTAATGAGTTTGGTTTCAAACTCTCATCTTTTTATCATAGTTTGTACATATGATGTGTGTGTTTGTGTGCGTGCGTGCGTGCGTGCGTGCGTGCGTGAGTGCGTGCGTGCGTGCGTGCGTGCGTGTGTTTGTGTGTGTGCATACTCACTATCTCTGTCTGCACTGCTTTTATTTTCCGAAGGGGTAATCCCTCTCAAAGGAATATGAAAAAAAGATTATTGATGTGACAACATGACACTATATTATATGTTCAATACGCCTTTGTACAATGTAAACATTTCTTATGTATATATATACAGTATATATATATATATATATATATATATATAGTATATATAAGAAATAGTATGTAGTTATATCGTTGTGTTTTCTTACAAGCAAGTGTGGCACTTTTCTTTTTACCTATGTAAAATGGATATTATGGAATTTAAACTTCAGTATAAAATAAATATATAGTTATAAATACATATACAATTAAAAAACAATTATGAAATTCTTCAAAATAAATGTAAAATGCCAATTGCTGACCACTGTGATTTTATTTATTAGAGCAGTTTAAGAAAATAATAGTTTGGTTTAAAAAAAAAATAGCTTAATTATCCTTGCTTGAATTAATATTTAATATTACAAAACTGGGTGTTCCTTTATTAAATATATTTATTGTGAAACCAAAATAGCAGGTTTATCAGCCATTTCATGACATAAATCACTTAAAATCAAAAAACTATTCCCTGTCTGTCCAGAGCAGAGATTCTTATCATAATTTGGGTGAAACGAGGATAAATACTTCCTGAATGTGGCTCAATTAAGCATCTAGTTAGGACAAGGACAATGGCCCTTGTGTTTGCCCTTCGATTTTCTTGTAAACAGTCTCGGCCATTCACCTTCTGACCCGAGGGAGTCTCTGGACAATGCGTCCAATTCCCTCGCCGCACGGAAAAGAAGTGCAGGTCAAGAGACGCTTTGACAACTGTTTAACTTGGTCAAGGGTGGAAGTGACCACCACATGGGAAGTCTAGCTGCTTCAAGGACAACAAACAGGTCATTTCTATAATGACCCATGACCCTCCACTCATGTCCTTTTGAGTCTGCCACAGCAACACAATATCATTTATTTATATTTATTCAAATCATTTTTTACATTTTTAAATATTATTTATTTCACAGTAATTAATAGCTTTCCCCTAAAAGCACATTACATATATTTCTTAGATTTTTTTGTTTATCAGAAAAATTAAATCGAATTTTCTGATTTCTGATATTCAGATTTTGTACACCTGAATAGTTAAACCATTTTATAATCAAGACTGGATAAGGGGAGACACAAAGTTACCCGATGCTGTTCGAAGGCGAACAGACACCAGTTGCCGCGAAGCCACGGGGGAGAGGTTTCAATCGTCTCCAATCAGCGATGGCAAACTGCGCGTATCTGCACGGTGGGCGGAGGGGGTCGGAGGTCACGCCATTGTTGTAATGGACCGTGTAGCTGCTGACCGGCTTCAGTGCCACAATGGGTTATCTATATTCTCAAGGGCCATGGGACCTCCCTATCGGTGACCTCATCTGGGCACCGCGCGATCGGTCAAGGGGGTCCGGCGACCTCCAGCGGTCCCTGGTGGAGGGTCGGACGCAGACGGGGGGGGTGGGGGGATGGGGGTCTGTGGTGAGACGAGGGGGATTGCGGAGTACTGAACCGGACAACAGGCGGGTGTTGTTCGAAGACAACAGAAACAGGTTGCCATGCGCGAGGTGCTGTTACGCAGGGCAACGGGACTGTGCGGGAACTATGCGTTTTGCTGATGAAGTCCTTTATTAAATGCGATTACAAAAAGGGAAGGAATGAATGAGGGAAATGCCTGCACACTCGAGTACGGGACCCTTTAAATATCTGCTGGAACTATAGAACTGGAATGTTCTTGCCTTAATGTCCCATTGATTTAAAAAAAAGATTCGAAACAATTTTTGCAGGTTTCTCGCAAAATTCTCTGTGATGCTTAGAAATGTTATTCACACGATGTGAAAACAGGACAATGATATAATGCAAAACAGGAAGTGGCAGATGTCATTTTACAACAAAAAAATAAAAATAACATAGCTAACAATAAAAAAATAACAGAAAAGGCAGAGTTAAAACGGAGGTTAATTTCCGTGTGACCCATCAAAAAAAAAAGGTCTAGTTAAGACCTGAGCACATCTTTTGCTTTTGAACATTTACTGGCGTACGAGCTTTTCTCCGCCTCGGACATTGAACATGGAGGAGTCCTGCTGACTCAAAAGCCATTGTTCATTTTCGAGTCGTTGCACGGGTTCTCACATTGGCCGAACAATCAAACTATTTGTGTCCTCACTCCGTCATTCCTTCCAAAATCACGCTAAATAAGTACCACACAAACAAATGAATGCCTACAATAAAACAAAAGCTGTCCATTTAAAGGAACGACTCTCTGGTACACACATTAGAGATGAATGCGGTGAGATTTTTTTTTTAAATTACATTTTTGGTCCATGATCAAGGTCATGTTCATTTTTAAAACTGGCCAGTGCCTCTGAGATTACAGTATAAGCACCCAAAGCCATCACCCTTGCATTGCAGGAGAAGCCATCAATGAGAAATAATAGCAAGACGGGTTCTTTTCAACCAACCGGAAAGAACACGTTTTAAGGGCAGAGTGCTTTGTGTTCAGGCGTATTTAAGTTTATTGATGTATATGACAATTCGGCAAGGTATGGGAATAGTTCTCATCTTATTTACTTAGTGATAAGAAAAGAAAATAGGGTCACACAAAATGCCAGTGCCGATGAACCAATTAGAGCTTTCCAGAATGCGGCGCTGAATAGGTCTTTGAAAATGTATGGCAAAAATGTTGGTACTTTAAGAAAAATGTAATGATTGACATTGATGGTTGAATATAATAAACCCTTCAAACAAGGACCTTTCAGGAGGCTTTTCTAGCCAGTAATTTGCATCTCAGGGTCATGTCTGTAGAGTGTACCCCAAAGGGGAGGAAGCACTTCATTCAAAGCACTCCCATTACCATATTCACTTACAGTTCCTCATGTTCCACACACGCATATGCACACACACACATTCACATGCATGCACACATACGCACACACAGACACACACATTCACATACATACACACACACACACACACACACACACACACTTTAGAATGTAAATGTAAAGTACTTCATAAATAATATTATTATTATTATTATTATTATCAATTAATGTTCTTTCAAGCTTCTTTCATGCCTGCTTTCTTTGGGTCACTACATCTCTCTAGTCACGCTGTGTTCTGCTGCAGTTACGGGCGGGCTTCTGTTCCCCAGGGCTCCCAAACGGAACCTGTGGCACCCTCGTGCCCAGGTCAGAACCCCAGAGTGATTTGGGAAGAGCGGAAATGGCAGACATGGCGGAAGCTAGAACCGGATGATCGTGCGGCAGGGAGAGAGGGGAATAAGCCACCGTCCTGCCCCTGTCGACCCTGACAGCCAGCTCAGAGCAGCACTAACAGCAGAACGGGGAGCACTGGAACAGAGAAACGGCCTCTTCCGCCATCCCCCTATTCATAACTGGCCTGTAACAGTGTAGACTCAAACACAGGGTGAGCCCTGGTGCCAGTTCAGGGACAAATACGCGTTAGGGCCACGCTCAAACTTGGCAAGTCGAGATACTTAATTTCGGTTTGTCAGGACGCGAGGTAAACTCCATGACTGACTTCTCTTTGAGGTTTTTTTAAATGCCTCAGATTCCGCTGTGCATTGGGCTCGTCGCAGGGAGCACTGCTGTCAGTTATCCATCGCCACTGACAGTGAGATGCCTATTCTGCTAAAAAAATAAAAAATACGAGAAAAAAAAAAAAACAGGCTCCTGCATTAAATATTAAGAGATGTTTTAGCAAAGTGTTTTGTATAAATTCTCAGGGTCCCTAAATGTCTGCACCCTTTGATGGAATGAAAATAGGGAATGAAGGTCTGTCAGGTTTTAAACGTACGCAGGGTAGAGAATGCAGCGGGGGGGGGGGGGGGGGGGGGGGGGGGTTAAGGCCAATGGAGTCTGGTACAGGGGAGTCTGTTGGTTTTGCCATTAATTGAGTGAAGAGCTAGTTACTTGTGTGAATAGTGTAAGAGAGGGGTATAGCTTCTGAGGCTCCCTTCTCATTCAGAGCCACTGGATTACAAAGAGGTCAGATCAACCATACGACCCGGGCAGCTGTCCGCTACTCCTGAGGGGTCAAAGGTTAAATGACTGGGGGTCACAAGGGTGAGGGCGGTTCCTGCCCATGGGACCCTCGGCAACTATTAGGGCGTTAAAACAGCCGTAACCCCCGATCATTGTGCGGAACAGGGAGTTAATTGGCGACTTGACACGTGCAAGGTTAAGTCATTTGCTACGGCCATTTGTGTTGACCACCACAGAGAGAAAAAAAAATATGACCTGGTCTTCCAAGGTCAGTTCTTTTTCAGTTCCTTTTCACAGAGAAGCTTCACTTCGACCTCTCATTTTTAATGACATATGATATGCAGCACGCATTTCTCATATATTTTCAGATTTTATTTATTTATTTTAAGGAGACACCATTTTGCCAGTGTCTCTTGACTACTAAGTCTGGTTTTGAGGAATCTGGTTTTGAGATTCCTCTCGGGAAATTTATACTGACCAGTGGCAATGATAACAAAAAATGATGACAGTGGAATGAAGTCTAATTGAATGAGGATTTGATTGATTGACTGATTGATTGATTCAATGATTCGATTGATTCGCCACAAAAAAAAACAAAAAAAACATGTTGGAATTGAAATACACAGCATTTTAACCGCCATTGTTCATGTTGTTCACATTATAAATGTACATTTCACATTATTAAACAAATCTGTCAGTGTTGGCATTAATGAAGGAGATGAAGTTTGATCATTTATATATCGGTCTGTTTAATTTATATGAAGACCCTTCAGGAATTTCAGCAGGGTTGACGACCGGCCTTCATGCCCAGTAAAAACGAGCTTGCGGGCTGGACCGCGGAGGCCTCCAGGGGCCTCTTTTGGGGGGGATGGACCTCCCCCCGCCCTGCTCCCGTAGCAGGCTCCCTTCCTCTCCTGTCGGAGCCGAGGCAGGTAAACGCTCGGCCGGCTCGGTGCGAGACGAGTGCTGCAGAGGCAGGGATTAGCACCCGTCCACCTGCAGGTCCCTTTCATCCAACTCCAGATCACCAGCGGGGGCCGTGCGGATAGAGAGGGATTTCTTCACTATTGCCTCTCTCCCTCTCTCTCTCTCTCCTTGTATCTCACTCTTTCTTTTTTCTCTCTCCCATATATCTCTGTCTATCACTCTTGTTCTTAACCTGTGTCTGTCTGTCTGTCTCTCTTGATATCACTCTCTCTCTATCTGTCCTCCAGAGGCAGAGAGCTGGAACACAGGAGTAAAACTTAGTGGCATGATGATGAGTCTCGTGTACAGGTCGGGCTCGGGGGGTTGGGTGGGAGAGCAAGAAGGGAGGGAGTGAAAAAAAGAAAAAAACCTCCTTTTGTCCTTTTCAAATGGATGGGAAACAATTCCGTGGGATTTGCGGACAATTATACGGTCCGGGCTAATCAATTCACCGCATTCAGCGTCTGTGGAGAGTTGATCCGCCCCCTGTCCCCCCCCCCCCCCCCCCCCCCACGCCCCCCCCCCCCCCCACACCCCCCCCCCCGCCCCCACCCCCCCCAGAACAAAGGGGCAGCCGATAGGGAGGTACCTTGGAAAACAGCAGGCCAGTGTAAATAGCGATTGGGCTGGCCGTCGGCCCCTCTTTCAGAATGGTGTGGGAGAGCATATGGCGCGGCTATGAACTTATTAGCCAGCGGATTAACTGGAATCACAGGTCGACATTGCCAAGGCCCTCCCTCGCCCAGCTGCGCGGCTGATTGGCGGCTCCGCCCGGGGCTCCGGGTGCCCGCCCGGTCTGTCCGGTCAAGAGGGCGGGTCGCTAGAGGAGCCTTCCATCAATGACCAGGACAGTAATGTCGCAGATAAAGTGTGGTTTAATGCGACGCAAACCGTCCATACCAGAGCGTGGCCTCTTTCTTTAAGAAAGCTCATTTCCTGACTCTCCCCACAGTTAAAACATGTATGAGCAGCTTCTGCTTCACTGTACAGTGGACTGAAGAGATAACATTTAACTATTGCTTTTTTTACTGAATTACAGGAGCAAAACATCGGCCCGGATTTGCACCACTATAAGCACAATGTCAGCCTCACACTTTTTGCAAAACAATACACACAGTGATTTGCAAAACACTAAACACACTCGTATACATTAGACACAGAAGTATATCATGATGTCACTTCCTTGCAATTCCAAAGCACTGACTGTCAAATTACCACACCTATGAGCCAATTGGTTAAACACAGCCATCAGGTGCGCAAACACATGATTGCTTAATTGTAGACACACCGAATCAGGTTTAAGCACTATAAAAATGCAGCAGGTGAGTTCACCTGTCTTCAACCAAAATGGAAGGAGTCAGAAGAAGAAGAGCGAGGGTGAGAGGGTGAATCCACAGAGGAGGAGAAGGAGGTAGAGGAAGAGGAAGAGGAAGAGGAAGAAGCGGAGGCGGAGGCCGTGCCAGAGGTAGAGGCCGAGGTGGAGGTAGAGGAAGAGGAAGACCTGAAGCAGGAGGAGAAAATTCGCGCAACACTAGTTGACCATGTCGTGAACCACGGATTGACGCTGAGGGACGCTAGACTAAGAGTTCAGCCAAATCTTAGCAGATATACAGTGGCATCTGTCATTAGGACATTTCGACAAGAAAACAGGTAAAAGAAAATCTGTCTACAGTTACAGTAATCAGCTGCTTATTGTATGCACCATATCAGCACTTTTGATACCCCGTCCTGTGACATTTTACAGTAGGTTACATGTATTTTTTTCTACAATAGGATTGAGGGTCGAGAACGGCAAGGAGAGGAAGGGGACCCATATTCACGCAAGAACAAGAGAGAGAGATCATTAAAACATGGTTTTGGCCAATAATGTCTATCAGGCTCAGAGAAATTAAGCCAACATTATCGGTGACCATGCCATTTTCAATAATGTCCATCAGGTCTCTCAGTCAACACTGGCACGCATCCTGAAAAGACATCAGGTTCAAATGAAACAACTTTATCGAGTGCCTTTTGAGCGGAATTCAGAGAGGGTCAAAACAGCTGCGGCATGAGTATGTGGAGGTATGTATTGTAGCACTGTGATGTTGCATACTGCGCACATAACCTTTTTACCATGTAAATTTACTGTATACTAGATCTATGCTGAACTACACAATCTTGTCTTTCACTGTATTTCAGAGAGTTTTACAGATGGATGCTGAGGAAATCCCACAATGAATTCATATACATAGATGAGGCAGGGTTCAACCTCACAAAAGCAAGAAGGAGAGGCAGAAATATCATTGGCCACAGGGGCTATAATCAATGTCCCAGGGCAACGTGGGGGTAACATCACCCTTTGCGCTGCCATTACACAGAATGGTGTCCTCCCTCCGTCATGCCAATATGGGCCCTTACAACACACCTCACATTCTCACATTTTTGGACCGATTGCACAACATCGTCACAGCAGTACACCCAAATGCACCAGATGCAATACATTGTCATCTGGGACAATGTGTCATTCCATCGCTCTGCTCTGGTCCAGAACTGGTTTCAACACCATCCACAGTTTACAGTACTATACCTTCCACCATACTCTCCGCTTTCTAACCCAATCGAAGAGTTTTTTCTCGGCATGGCGGTGGAGGGTTTACGATCTCCGGCCCCAGGCTCAGGTACCCCTCATTCAGCGCCATGGAGGAGGCCTGTGACCAAATCGACGCCGCAGCTGTGCAAGGATGGATTCAACATTCAAGACGGTTCTGTCCCCACGTTGTCTTGCCAATGAGGATATCGCCTGTGATGTTGATGAAATTCTCTGGCCACATCCAGCTAGGCGAAGAGATAATGTCTAGTATTTTCTGTACTGTATTTTCAGTTTTTTCAGTTTTTTTTTTATTTTTATTTTTTACTGTAATTGTAACCTGTACTGGACATATGTTTGTCTGATATTTGCTGAGCTTACAGTGTTATGCACACTACTGTAGTAGCATGAAAACTGGGACATGTTTTTGTTGTGATTCTCCATGTTGGACATGTTGACTGATTTGGGTATATGGAGAGAAATACATGATATTTTCATCAGTCTGCAGCATTGGTCTTGTGTAGTGTTTGGTGAATTTATTGTATATTTGCACTTTCTCTGTGTACTTCACTTACAGTACTCTAATCACTGAGAAGTAGAATTGCTAAAAGTGTTTTAGGTTAGCAACAGCGGTGTGTAACTGATTCAAAGAGAATTAAGTCATATGAAACATGTGTGTTTCATATTGTAACAAAATATGGTTTTTATAAATTAGTGGTATAGTTTTTACAAGAGTGTTCATTTTGCAAAGGATCTGAGGTGTTCTGCTAATTGGGTGTGTGGTTGTGCTAATTGTGTGTAGTGTTTTGAAAAACCGGGCCATGTTTTCAAAGCGTGCTTAAGCAATCGAAAAAACTGTAATCCAATTCTGTTGTTTCTCATAGCTTCTCATTGTAAAACCTAAAGTATGTTTAATGAAATCAGTTAATCACTCAATGAACAAAATATTAAATGTGATGAACTGAGTTAAGCAAGCGTATGTGCCTGTTTCGCTATTGACGCGAATAAATTGTTATCATTTCCTAACTCACCTGAAATACAGCCTAGAAGAGAGATAAGATCAGGGCCCTTATTCGTAATGCGTCTCACATTATGTGTGTTTTTGTAGGATCAGGTGTCTATATCCAAAACTTATCTATTATCCAAACCATTATCCTTATCCATTATCCTCATCCAACATCCTCATCCATTATCCATTATCCAACTGATACTAGATCAGCGCTAGTTTTACGAAGTTTCATAATATTGGGAGCAGAACATTTTTACAGCGTGCCACGTCGTGTCTGTGGCTTTAGAGGCATCAGCAGACCATGATCTGAGTGAGAATAATTAATGTTTTGGGGCAGAAAGGGGCAAAAGGCCCATGTCGTGGGGTGGGGATAGAGCAGTGAGAGGAATTACCAGCAGGTGACATATTCATGGAGAGATTTGGCCAGAGGTAGGAGAGGCCCTCTCTCCGATTCCATTGATGTGAGGAGTGGCAGGTAATCTTCAAAGCTTTCCCTGCTGCTCAACAGTGGGGCGTCCCGCCTGCTCCCCCGACCCACCGTCGGCCTGCACACCTAATTGGGAGGGGGCTAGGTTGCGGGGTTAATACCGCTATCCCCCCTGTCCGGCCAAGGTGGGCCCCACCTAGTCGCCACGGGAACCAGGTCACGGGGTCACCGCCATGCTGCGACGGGGGAATCTGCCAGACCCCTCCGATAATCCCCTCCCAAACGGAGGAGGCGCGCCGGCCCCGGAGTAGGCCTCCGTTCCTGTCCTTAAGCCAGATTAAGATCCCAATGGGGGGAGGTGGGGCCTGCCAGTTTGGGCTCCCCCAGGACAGGCTCTGGTAGGGTCTCACCCCCCACTGGCAACACCAGTGCCGTCCCACACCGCTGAGTGACACCTTGCACGCATCAGGTTTTGTGACGGATTCATTTGCTTTTTCTTTTTCAGAAACTAGGCCCGAACCTTTCCTCAATGTTTCTTTGGAAATTGTGTGTGTGTGTTTGCGCGCGTGTGTGTGTGTGTGTGCGAGCCCTGAGGCTTTTTCATCTTCGTTATCTATAATGAACGGATATTCCGACGGTTTTCCTCATTTCTTTCTCTGTCTTTAATGTTCGTCACATTATGCCGAGGTGAGACACCTTGGCGATCGTAGTTTCTGTGAACCTGTCTTCAAAGATTCTTTGAAAGGGAGTGAGGGAAATGTTTCCCTCTCCTGAGTAAGGTTTATGATCAATTTCCTACGCGCAAGGAAAATATATTTGTTGGTCCTCCTCGTTATTCGAATTCAAGGACAGCTTCCTTCCTTATGGGTTCAACCGTTGGCCCTAATCTCTCTCAGAGTTTATTATTTTTGAATCTCCTACTGGTTATGTAGTAGAAACTTAAACCGTGTTTAAAAAATCCACAAAGTTCCTGCTGTTCCATAGACCACTCATAGTAACTTCTATGCTGCTTTGAAATAAGCTCTTAGATCTTCGTTTGGTGCTGTAATAATTATTTCAAATATTAATTTTAAAAAAAGCAGTGGTCTACGTTATAAAATGCGACCATCCGAACACCGGCTGGGAACAGAAACAGTTGGTGCCTCTCACCCATTAATTCGTGCTTTTATCTGTAAATGTATTTTAGATCTAAAATTTGCACCTCATTTCCACAGCTGAACTGTAGTTATAGACAAAGGCAGTTTGAACATTTCATACTCTGTCATTAAAGTTGTCACGACCTTAAATACGCTTTCGATAATAATAACGCCAACCCTCTGACATGGTGCCACGGAATTTAAAGTGCTAACTACAGTAGGAGAAGTAAACCTGGCCCAAAGCCACTTCCACTCCTGCCGTTGTGTGATACTCTGCCAGAGGGTGGAATATTGAATTAGTCCTATTAGTTTAGCCCTCTATAAAGTCAACAGCGCTTTTTATTCAGAGTGCTGTCGTATAAAATGGGCCGATTCCATGCCGCGCAGCGCCCCTGACGGGCGTATCCCCGGAGACGGCGGAACCAACTGGGGGCGCGCAGGAGGGACGTGGAGGGGAAAGGAGCGGTGATGTTTTGGATGAGCACCCCCCACACCCCACACCCACCCACCCACACACACACACACACACACCACACACACCTCACTATGACAGGTTGTAGACTCCCCCCAACCCTGCCCCCCCACCTTCGGTGTCTCTCTGCTGTCGCCTGGGGTCGCACGCGGGTTGGGGGGCGTGCCCTGCTCGTGCCAGCGATGCGGGCGGGACCACCCCGTGCCCGCCTGTCACTCCCCCGCGCCGGCCCTGGGTCCGCGGCCGAGCCCCCTAGCCTCGCCCGGTCTGAGAGGAATGGTGATGAGTGCTATCCGTCCACTACCCGTTTGATTTCTATCCGGTTTCTCTGTGCTTCGCCCTCTTTCCCCCGTCACACATGCGTTTTTCTCTCTGTTTGAGTTCTTTGTGCACCACTACGAAAAGCTCTGACCAAATATGCTTTTGTCTCTCCAAATAATATAAGTAAGGAATTTGCCTTTCATCCCATGAAAAACTATTTACCATTCTCTTGCACTCTATCACTTAATTCTGCCAACCAATTCGGTTAAAATCCTTCTTGGTTCTTGAAGCCAATGATCTCACCAGTTATGTGTCCATATCCACCTTCCAAGTGATCAATTCCTTAATCCTTAATTCCTTAATCACACACATCCATATTCCTTAATCACACACATAGCATATTACATGCCTGGGTTATCTATAAGGTGTTGTTGTTAATTTTGAAGCCCAAATAGGGTGACAAAAGAATGTGACACCAGTGTGGTGTAGTGAAAACATTGTACTTATTGCATTTTCAGTGCACAGGGTGAGCGTCAGTTTTGTACAAGGAATTTAGCCAAATGACTTCAACAAATTTCAAACAGCATGCATGCACAATAATTTTGAATATAAGCTTTGTAAATCTCCAGTGATAAGCATATCTGCCCAGAAAATGTATTATGCGACAGTGTTTATATATAATGCATAATATAAATGTTTGTAAATATAAATATGTAGCATATAAGTGAACCTGTGTTTGCTGTTGTAGAACTGAGAAGATTTTAAACTCAAGGTTGTTTGTGTGAAAGAATGGCACGGTACGCAGGCTATTTCAAAACTGTTTTGGGCCCCTCTGTTAACCCTTAGCCTGCCCTGTTAACCCTTAGCCTGCCCTCTGGCCCGTCCCTGTCATGCTACCAGTGGATCGCATCTTCCCCATATGTCAGGTGAGGCTGACAGAAAAGAAAGACAAAATAAATTTAAAAAAGATGCGGTACTGAGACCACACACCACGGTGTTGTCACAAACCAACTGACTCGCACCGTGCAGGCTGCGCCTGGCTGTAAACTCCAGAGAAATGCATGAAACACAATGGCTGCCACACCCCTGCGTCGATAACTAAGTTCTAATTAAGCTCTGAAAGTGAAATCATAAAACATGCGGTGCACTGATAATGAATATTCTCATGGTAGAGTATTCTGGGATCAATTGTAACACAAAACCAATTTTTTACAAAAACAAATTTTTTTTTAAAAAGAGCAGAGAATGGGCCATCAGTTGGTCTTTGGGCACACAGAGAGGGAACATCAGTGCACATGTGCAGAGTGAAAATCACAGCTCTAGCTTGTTTCAGGATTGGTGCAATTTATGGTGTTGCAATTGGCCCCTTTTACAATTTCCCCCAGAATACTCTACAGTAACTGCACTGGGTGTGTAAAAATGCAGTAATGAGCAGTAATGCTACTGTTCTTATGGCACAGTAACTGCACTGGATGTGTAAAAATGCAGTAATGAGCAGTAATGCTACTGTTCTTATGGTACAGTAACTGCACTGGATGTGTAAAAATGCAGTAATGAGCAGTAATGCTACTGTTCTTATGGTACAGTAACTGCACTGGATGTGTAAAAATGCAGTAATGAGCAGTAATGCTACTGTTCTTATGGCACAGTAACTGCGCTGGGTGTGTAAAAATGCAGTAATGCTACTGTTCTGATGGTACAGTAACTGCACTGGGTGTGTAAAAATACAGTAATGAGTAACTGGATGTGTATAAAAGGCCTTGGGTTTTGATGTAGCACACTGTACACATGTACTTGAAAATAATACCCATCACCTTTCTATTTGGACCCAGATAATTTTGAGAATATGTTCCTCTATAATATCTTTCTTGACTGCATTAAAATATTTTTCGAAAAAGATTATCAAATTAAATAATTTTATATATATGTTTTGATATAATCTCAATTTCACATCATTTTTTAATAATATATATTCATGTACATAACAAAGCCTTCAATAACACCTCTTTTGGATTTGATTATTTTCATAAATGCCCTTATGAAGCTTTAAACGCTTTATAACCGTTACATTTGAACAAAAAAAATTTGACTTGAATTTGTATATTTTACTGACTTTTAGTTATTGTTTTGTACTTTTTAAAGATTGTGTGTGCTGGTGCAGGGTGTGGAAATTCTAAAATGTTTGACCTAAGTGTAAAAAACTGTCTTGTTTATGTTAATTGCTTGAATTAATATGTTTCCATTAACATTTTATCCAAATCAAATTGAGCAAAGAAGCAAACCAAACATGCAAACATCCATTCATGTACATTTCTCCTTTGGTTAGACATTCTGCTGATGTGGGTGTCTCTGGGCCAGCGTTCTCATGCAGAGACAATGGGAGGGGCGTGAACATGCCTGCATCAGCTCCACCAGAACACTGCCTCAGCAGCTTGCTCATTGGCTGTCTGGGCTCATCACCCTTAACCAATTAGAACATAGCTACCCACCTGCTAATTAAAAACAGGAAACACTCTCACTTCTTTAACTCTTTCTGTTCAACACACTTCTGATGTGTTGGCTGATGATTTTGTATGTTGTTCTGTGTTGCTTGGACAAAATGAGAAAAAAATATTCTACGTGTTGAGCAATAATAGGCAAAGTGAATCCAAACCAGAAAACAAGTGGATTGTTTTCCCTTACCTTGAATCATAAGTAGTGCTGTGATAAGTCTGTTTGCTGCTTATATGTATACGTAATACAGTATAAGAATATGATATACAAATTTTGACACCTTACCAGATCCATATAATAATAATAATAATAATAATAATAATAATAATAATAATAATAATAATAATAATAATAATAATAGCCTACATGTTACATTAAGTGCTTCTAATATATGACAGACGATTAAAATATCAGCAACACTAAAAACAGCAGTGCAAAATAGACAAATAGTATTCATATTTATGACAGTAATACAAACTATGTAAAAATCAAATAAATAATAACACTTTAAAATAACAGCAAGACCGGTGTGAAACGGTGTGTCAGTGTGTCCAGTTTGGTTGTGAGCAATCCCAGGGTGTCAGTCGCTCTGACAGAAGAATCCCCTGTACAATGGAATCATGGACACTTCTCACCCGCACGCGTCCTCCTTCAGAGGAACTGTGTTGACGCGGGAACGGGAAGGTAGATGGCAAGGCCTCGCTGCGTTCTGACGGGCGGTGACGGCGCTCGGCTGTTTGTTCGCCGTCGGGCCCGTGGCTGCGCCGCGCCGCGAAGCCTCCGCCGTCTTTCTAATGACGACGCGCTTTAGTTAAACACACTGCCGCTGTGCCCCGCCGGCGCTTCTCCGCGTGAGCGTGCCAGCCGGGGGTACGCCTCTCCCCACGTGCCTCCCCGCCCGGTCTCTGAACGTGTCGTTTTCACCTGCGCCTGCTTTGATTCCCCCTCCCCCCCCCCCCCCCCTTTACAAGGCTGCGCAGCTCTATAACAGTAAATCTGTAGGGCCCAAAATAATGAAGTCAGGTGCAACCCTGACAAGCTGTGCAGGCAACACAACAACCAAAACAGTGCAAGGCCTGCTCTGGTGTCTAAAAAAAAAAAATGCATTGTCTTCAAAAGTGACAAGCATATATTAAAATCGCCAGGTTGTTTATGAATAAATAGGAGGTTATAGCGTTTTTTTTATATTTCTGTTCTGTTCCATTCTATCTTTTAAACATGTTGTGCATATGCATGATCATGAATTGGGGAATGGGGAAATCTTTTTGAAGGGCAAAGAAATATATTACGCAAACCCAAGTATAATTTTTAGCATGCAACTGCTGATATGAAATATGTTTAATATGAAATGATTTGTACAGTGCAAACTTATCAATCTGATAAATGAATCAGTGCACTGCAAAAAATGTCTTGAGTCCTGTTTTAATAAGTGTTTAAGTATTGAAGACTTAAAATCTAATTTTTTTCTTTCAAGTAGAAAATAGCTGGCTTTAAGTTACTTTTTGCTTGAAATGATCTTACCCCATTGGTAAATCTTAAAATTAATAAAACTATCTCACCCATTGGCAATCTTAGAAATACGATTTCAAGTGTAAATATAAGACTAAAATTATTAGGATTATTATTTTGGGGTTTTGCAGTGTGTTAGACTACTATTACGAGTGAAGGTATCAGGCTCTAAATGGAGGCATGCCACTCGCCTCAAGCAAGTTTACAGTCACAGAACACGTCTCAATTTACCTGGAGTCTGGAGCAACCTTTCCTTTCATTCACTTCCCTAATACATATTTTATGGATTAATTCCAACAAACTTTCACAGTTTTGACTTTTGACAACGTTTGGTTCATTGTTTAGTGGTGTGGCGTAACATACTAGAGGTTACGTGAGTCACACTTTGTGAGAATCCCCTTTTATATATTTTATGTCTAAATAGTTGTGTTTCTTTGTCCTGTGAGCAGTGGACAGATGTCAGACACAAGTCATGTTTTGATTTACTCATATTTGTTAGCAATATGATAAATACCTTCAGTGAATTTAAAATTAAGAGTGCATGATAGATCATAAAATACAAATACAGCAAAGTATAGTCTATCTTTTGAGGGTTCAATTCAAATCAGTAATTTCTGCTTTAAAATTATTATACAGCTACTTGATTTTATATTGTTTGATTGCACCAAATCAGTAACTGTGGTCTTGCAACAAGTAACATGGTTAGCTCAATGGATACTGCCCCCTGCTGTATCTAAAGTGGAACGTCTGTGCACTGTGCAGCACAGTGAGTCATTAATAGTGTTTTATCTTTATGGTATATTATGCACTTATTGTCCTGTGACACACTTAGAGTTTGCATCGCCTTATGTATTACTTGAAATAATATTTCTTCTGCCTTGTGATTTTATTATTTAAACACGTAGATAATGAAGCCAGTAACGATGAAGTGGCATGTAAGATAAAATAAGAACAGAAAAATGAGCCGTGTAACTCAGTAAATAGACAGGATGCGTTGGTTTTGATCAGACGGTGGTTGCATGATAATTGTCAGAATCCAGTGCTTAGAATATGAATGACAACAGATCAAAGACGACAGCAAAAATTTGTTTGGGATATCATAAATGCGTGACAAAACTCCATCAAAACAGAATGCAAATATGTATTTGCAAATGCATGTCCCATCGCTTCCCTCCTTCCCTCCTTCACTCTCTCTTTCTCTCTCTCTCTCTCTCTCTCTCTCTCTCTCTCTCTCATAGATGCATGTTATTTTTAACTTTAGCATGTTGCCCTCATTTCTAGGAATTCTTCTTTTTGAATAAACCAACTAATGATTCTAAAGAACAAACTTAAGGCCTTGGCCACGAGAAAGTGTTTTTTCTCAATTTAAAGTTCCAGTACATGATTATTGATGAGTATTATAGTATTATACCATTACTATTATACTGCGATACTTGCTGTCTCCCAGTGGAGAGAATCCCTATGTGAACTGTTGAAGCCCCATGGAAATGCTAAAGAATAAAAGAGATTATATTTTACATACGCATGTTTATGTGTGTGCATGTGTGCGTGCATATGTGTGCAAAAGATGCGTGTTGAAAAACAAAAAAAACAAAACACATATCTAGATATACTGTATATATTCAAATTCACAGCAACCCTGTGGAATCTTAGTTTTCATTTAAGGAATGTCTTCTTTCCATGTGGATTACTTACACACACTTCATCTAGCTTCACCTTTGTATTGAAATTTAATATAAATGATTCATATAAATTCATATAAATGATCTTAAAATCACCTGAACCATCTAAAAAAATAAAATTGAACGCCAAAAGAACGTCTGCAGCATGAGTAAGACGAGTTCAGCTCTTCATCTTTGCTGCTTTACACTATATTTCCGACTGATATGATAATGAAGCATTGATTTCAAGCCTTTACTCATGTTGCAACTTCAATACCAATTTAAACAAGGTTCTGGAATAAATTTTAAAAAAGAATGTGATGCTGTATATATTATATACTAATATATACTAATTTAATATATATTTAATATACATTATCTTATTTTACAAGACAAACCTGCCACATTAAATGAAATGTTTAATTCTAAATCACACTATTACATTGTGTAATTCTATCTTTGAGAGAAGCTCTATGACAAAAATTATCAGGTCATCTGAGAACATACCAATAGTGCAATGGATTAAAGCACCCAATATGTAACTGTGTGTAAAACACATAAATTAATAAATAAATATTTCTTTCTTATCCGTGAATTAGATTTTTTTTTAAAATGTAACTCACAAAACATGCGGCTTTGAAAAAGCCCTGCGTGAGATTCCATTTCAGAGGAGGAAGAAAGGCAAATGACCACTTCCTGTGCACAATTTCATTTAATGAGAGAAAAATAAGCTGATCAGTCATGTACAGGAAGGAATCGTGTACACCCACAGTGTTCTAGAAAACACACTAAACACGCCACAGCTTGCAGGCATTTCTAACTTCTTGGATCTGCACCGACTGCAATCATTCATGCTGTGTGTACCCAGGCTCACATACTATAACAAAAAAAACAAAAACAAAGCAGTTATAATAACTAAATATAACACACATCAAAGAAAAACTTATTTAATATGATTCCAAATTAAAGTAATTTTTGTGAGTATGTGTCATTTAGTTATGCCCTGTAAAGACTTCTACATACAAAACAGGGTCATGCACATGCACACACACGCACACACACAAACACTCACACACACGCGCACACGCATACACACACACAAACACTCACACACGCGCACACACGCATGCACACACACACACACACACACAGGGGGGCAGAGGGGGAAAATCTTTAGTTGGTTTTAGTTTTGCACCTTCCATAAATAGCTTATAAGAAGAGATTTAATCAGGCTTTAATGTGTGGAAAAAAGGAGAGGGTTGGGGGCATTGTTACTATGTGAAAGGGCGGGGGAGGGTGGGGGTGGGTGTGGGGGTGGGGGGGGATGATCCAAAGCCTTTCAGGTCTCTTTGCTTTCACCTGCTGAGGTCTGTTTGGTCCCTTTGAAAGAGAACGGAGAGGGATAATGAACAGGGCAAATGTTGGCCTAAGAGGCCCGTATGCAGGCCCGCCCGATATAATAGACGGGTACTTGTAATCTCCATAGTCCCTCACGGAGGTGGTTTTGTAAGACAATTAAACCTCCCTTCTTCCCAGCCGTTTTAGGGTCCGCAGAAAAACGAATGGTGGACCATGTGAGGTTCCCATGGAGCAGTGAGCTAACGGCGGCACGGCCACTTGCGTGTGTGTGTGTGTGTGGGTGTGTGAGAGAGAGAGAGAAGAGAGAGAGAGAGAGAGAGAGAGGAGAGGAGAGAGAGAGAGAGAGAGAGAGGAGAGGGAGAGAGAGAGAGAGAGAGAGAGGAGAGATGAGGAGAGAGAGAGAGAGAGAGAGAGAGAGAGAGAGAGAGAGAGAGAGAGATGAGAGAGAGAGGAGACGAGAGAGAGAGAGAGAGAGAGAGAGAGAGAGAGAGATGCATTTCAGAGGGTGTGTTTTACAAACCTGATTGAGCAGTTGTCTTTTCTTTGGCCTTTGGTTTAGGTTGCTTTCTTTGAGCTTTGAATTTCCTTCTTTTTTTTTTTTTTATCTCTGTCACCATATTATTAAAATGTGATTTTAAAAAGTGTGAAATATGTCACCTCAAAATGTTTTCTATTAAAAGTTTGCAATCACCTGTCAAGTTAACATCTAACAGATGTTGGAGAGAGGCAGGGAATGTTTCACAATTTTTTTGTTTTTTAAATGACCTTTCCAATAAAAAAATAATAAAATGGCCTATTAACAAGGATAAAAACAATATTAAAATTTATACTAGCATG
Source organism: Synaphobranchus kaupii (assembly GCA_029718625.1). Taxonomy (NCBI): domain Eukaryota; kingdom Metazoa; phylum Chordata; class Actinopteri; order Anguilliformes; family Synaphobranchidae; genus Synaphobranchus; species Synaphobranchus kaupii. Next base: position 40,003,870 of record CM056376.1, read on the forward strand.
ACCTCTTCATTACAGACATTCCCCCTCAGAATCTGAAGGCAAAATGCTGCTGCATCTCCGATTAAAAGTGCAATGGCGCCATCTTCTGTTAGATTCTGGTTTGACTACCATGAGAAAAGTGATTCCCTTTCCAGCCACATACTGGCGATACCAGATACCATTGTCATTCAAGTCCAAATATACCATATACCCACTGACTGACATCACTGGAACATTGAAAATTGGAGGAGGGTGGGGGGGGTTGGAGTACACACACACACACACACACACACACACACACACACACACACACACATATACAGTATATACATAATACATATACATATATATATATATATATATTTATATATATATATATATATATAGAGTTGAAACATACATGTGATTACATAGCTCAAATGTCACTGTGAAAGTGTCCCACAGAAACACCATGAGAACATGAGAACGTGTACGCTCTCTCTGAAATGGCCATCACAGCTTTCCGCTTTCTATGAACCTTTGCTGTAACTGTTAAACGGAGCGTGCACTAAATAAATATCTTTGCAACAATACTGAGGAGGATTAATTTGATATAAGATGGGAGGAGAAGAGAGTGACAAAGTTCTGGATCAAACAAGGCTATCTGCGGCTGTTCACAACTTTTCCTCTTGAAAGGACCCAGGTGATGAGCACATTTCCCGCCACTAGAGGGGCATGGTACTGCACGCTTAAAATTTCTTCACTTGACAATGGAAAGGAGTGGAAAGGGTTTTATTCCTTTCAGTTGCAATAACACTCTTCATTCTTTATTACTTTAGTCAGGACAAACTTCCCCTACGTGTGATCTTATATATCATAAATTGATAAAGAATACTGCATTGTCTTTTTGGGTGTTTTGGTCATTACATCGCTTCATGATATTGTACTCTTATTTAAAAAACTTTTTTATTTGAATCTTTATGTGAATGTAAATGAGGTGCCCACATATCAGTCTAATTTAATAGTTATGACAGGACTGATTTGTATTCTTCAACTGATAATTGTTCTGGACATGAAATATCACAGAGGTACCGTGATATGGCTGCGATGTGTGAAGATCAATGCGCCAAAATGACAAACCGTAATCTATAATAATTGATCATTATGAAACTGGTGCCTATGGCTAACAGACTGCAATGCCCCTAAGTGATCCCCATATACTAGCAGGGCTAAAATATTGGCCAATTTAGTCAATTCATTATATTTGAAAAACACAATTCAATGCATAATTCCATGCCATGCCACAGTTTTTCTGACACTTGCTGTCCCTGTCCATTGGAAAATGCAACTGGGAAGACATAATGAGGCAGGAAATCATTCATAATGCATATTTCATAAATATAGTAACATGCTTATGCATCTGGCTCCTTACCGTAGAAATTCAGTTTTAAAAAGCAAATCTGTCAATATCCAGACTGGAAACGCTTCTGAGTTGGCGACCTGTCGTATTGTGAATTCGAACTCGCAAACCGGTTTGTAGTCATTGGTCAGGAGGACAGCTTAGACACATTAGCGTAGTTTATTTCAGCAAGTGCAATTGGGGAGAATGTATGCTAATTTGTGTATCAGGGCCAACGTGGAGCTGCTGAATATGGACGTGAGCAGAAGAGAAGCCGCATAGTGACATTTAAATGAGGGTCTATGTATTAGATAAATTATTGCCGAGATTAGGCCCTCGATTCTGCCGCGAGCACCAATTAAAAACGGCCGCATATTCACTTAACGGGACGCAAGGGTGCAGCGGATATTTTATCTCTTAGCCTTGACACACTAGGAATTGAAGGTGGCTTCATGTGCCTTTTCATCCGGCTGCCACCGAAAACAGTGGCCACAATGATGCTCTCAGATATTTAATTAAACACACACCAGGGCCAGGCCTGGAAATGCATTGAGCTCCAGTTAAATAGTCAGACCAGCACTTATTTGTGTAATATATGCTCCATAATTTATCATAAATCCATGCGCATAATATGTGTGTGTGTGTGTGTGTTTGTGTCCGTGTGTGTGTCTATGATATCATTTACAATTTTCTATACTCAAGAAAAAAATAACAGAGGGAAATATTATACTGCCATTTGTTTAAAAAAAAAGAAATAATATTAAAATATATGTCAAATGAAAGAGTGGAAGATATATAAACATATAGGTTTGATCATGTAAATAATTGCTATAAATATTTTTTTTTCACATCTACTTTTAACAGACACTTCCCCCAAAGTGGCTTAAGACTAGGGCTTGATTTACTAAGACCTTTATCATGTGCAAAACATTTTAGCATACGCAAAACCAATAACATGGCCTATGATTGGTCATGGTATTTGTTTTTCGCCAATCGTTGGTTGTGTTATTAGTTCTGCATGTCCTAAAATGTTTTGCACGTGCAAAATGTCTTAGTAAATCAGGGCCCTAAGTGTACATTCATGTTTACAGGTATTGTGCTTCCTTGTACAGAATATTGCACACTGTGTCCAAATTATGTGCGGCATTTTTTACCGTAAATAGGCTCCAATTTTTTAATTAATGACCAATTATAAGTAAAATTTCAATAAAATATAATAAAAAATATATATACAAATATAAAAAAAACCTTCTCCAGGAATAATGGAATCTCTGAAATAAGAAAGTAAAACCAATACTTGGTAACAGGAATGTAATGCCAGCGCCGTAGAATTCTGTGAATATTAAATGCAAACAAAATGCAGAAGAATGACTTTTATAAAAATATATACATTGTAAAAATGATATTTAAAAAAGACTTAATATTTTGAAACTAATTTGTTAGCTTGCTTAATTAGTTTGTTCGCCTAATAAGGATCACGCCGTACAGTATGAACAAGAGAAGCAATCACAAAAAGAACTACACAAAAACGAGAACTGAGAGGAACAAAAACAGCGGCACCAGGTTTTGTTTTCTCGATTCCTAGATAATGATGCTTTGATCGCACGACATTTCTTGAACACACGCAGCATGCACAGGGGGAAAAAAAGCAAGAAAACAGAAAGGATGTGTGTTTGCTGAAAGATTAAAGACGCCACATTGGCAAGGCTGGAAAGATAAAGGAAATAACTAGCAGCGATCATGAAAGAGTGGTCGGGACGGACGAGCGGGGGGGAAACGAACGCTGACAGGCGCCGTCGTTAGTACGTGTTAATCAGACGTCCCCGGCGCCAAACCTGCAGTCAGTTGCTGAGCACTGTCACCATTGCTTTTTTTTTTTGTTTAAATAAAGTTTTCATGTAAGACCTTTGTTTCTGCTTCTCTTAGTGTCATTTTCATTTCTTGCTGTTCTGTGGATCCTGAAGCCTCAGCCTCCCATCAGCTGACCTCTGACCCGCAGACACTTTACGTAAGAGGTCCAATTTGTTCTCAAGAGGCTAGTGGGAGTTATCTGCAGCGCTAACCGTTTTCAGCGCATTTGTGAGGTCAAGTGTTGAAGCATATGCAATCCACTGCTTTAGGCTTACAGTTTCCAGATCAGATTCAGACCGATTTCTAAACTATGAAATGGGGATCTCTATAAAGCAAGTTATCAGGGAACACCTTTCTATAGCCTATACAGTATATGTATAATATAAAACATTTTGCTGTTCACATCACAACCAGAAAGAAAGCCCCCCTCATAACTGCGTTAATAATTAATTTCATATTTAAATTTTCAGTCTGAACTGAAGGAAGTACAATAAGGGTGAGAGGCAATAGTTATTTGGAAGAACGTGTGTGTGTTTGTGTGTGCATGTCCGTGTGTGTGTGTGTGTGTGTGTGTGTACAACTTTCTCAGCTGGGAAGACTTCACAAATGAACGTGTCAGCTCAGAGTTCAGAGGTCCACCTCGCACCACAGTGTGGGATTTGGTATGATAGTATGTGAAACTGTGTTCTGACACAAAATCTGACAGGGGACCTGGTTTGTGAGGTACAGGGGGCTCCCTTGATCCTTGTTTCCTCAGGAAAGTAGCGGCACACCTCGCTGCCTCAGACGCCTCTGGATGCCTCCAACAACCTCCGTGTTTGAAAAAGTTTTCCCCGGCTAACCGTCACTTTGCCTTGGTCCTGTTCTCTAACAGGTGTACAAACTGGGCGGGTAGCAGGCAGCAAACCTATTGTGACAAGCTAAGTGAAAATCTGATGGATTTGCGCGTGCTTGAATTTTTTTGTTTTGTTTATCAATTCTAGCAGAACAGTTTTCCTTTTTACTCCAGAATCTTCCGCCACGCCACCTGGCTCCACCCCCTCTCTCGCGAGATGGGTCAGAACCCAGAACAAAGCCAGCGTAGACCATACATCACTCAGACCGCACATTACTCACAGAAAACATTACTCACTGGCTGGTATACACACATCTATTTCTGTGAAACTGCCAACCTATTTAGAGAGCTATGGACATGGCACATTGATATAAAGGGTCATTTGGAAGACTTTGCAGGAGCTGTGTACTGTGAAGGATTGAAGTCTCACTTGAATGGCTGCACTTTTACGTCTCTCTCTCTCTCTCTCTCTCTCTTTCTCTCTCTCCTCACAACAGGATGAGATGGCATTTGACTGGCAGGACACAGTCTGGAAAACCATAAGATTAGATGCGCGCACACACATGAACACCACACACGCGAACACACACGCAAACACACACGCACACATATGTGGACATATAGCAGATCAAATTTCATACGGAGGGTTTCAAAAAATAAAAAAGGGCCATCGAAAAATAATCAAACAACGATCTTGATCTACTGTGATTGAGTTTAGTCATAAATATGGCACCATTCACTTGCTTTTCTCTGGGTTTGGCACCATAGCTAATTTCTATATGCACAGCAGAAATGCCCACGCTGTGCCAAGGATGTCTAAATTTTGAAATCATGGACAAATTATTTCACGTAACCCTCGACTCATCACTTTGATGAGATCCTGAATAAATCTGCATCTCAAGCCACCTGCAAATAACATAAAAACAGCACTCCGCCCGACTAACACCTTGTCCACGAAAACAGCTACATGATGTGTTGAATTTCTGACGTTCCGTCGATGGGGCAGGTCAAGCGTATAATTTAATCAAGGCACATAAAGCAGTGGTTGGACCATGAGCCTGGGTATTAATGCCATTACCCTGGGTCCATTCATTTGAATTCTCCATCATACTTTGAAATGTCTGGGAAAGTGAAAGATGTCTGTATTTATTTAGTCAAATGTTCCTTTTAAACCAACTTCTTATTGATCATGTAACCGTGGGGGGGGGGGGGGGTTCTATAACTCCATCGCTTTAAATTACCAGTAGTGATTGTTACAACAGCATTAGAATGTTCGGTTAAGGACATTGTAATCGCATATTTGTGATCTTACACCTTAAAGGGTTAAAGGTCAAATATTCTTTTGAAAACCATTTTCATGTCCTTGTCTGTTCAAGAATGTAATTCCCCTACCAAGTGATGTTCTCATAATGAAGAGGAAATAAGAGTGACCACTTCTCCTCAACAGCTTCTCACAAATCAAATCAAATAAATACATTAATCCTGACTAATTGTCCATTTCAAATGTTCTAATTGTAATGAAGTGTTGCTGATTCTTTTTCTTTTCCATAATGAAGAATATATGTGTGCATTAATGAACAATTTATGCATTTATAATAATAATAATAATAATATAATTCTTCCCTCTTCCTTTTCCTTCATCTGTTTTTCAAATAAATGGTGCTGGCCGTTTTCTCGTTTAGTATGCACGCCGCGTAAAATTCGTCCGCCGCTTTATCAATTAACAGTGTTCTGTACAGCTGTAGGGTTTTTTTCCTGCCACCAGACATGCAAATGAGCACCTTCGGACGGAGCGGACGCAGACACAAAGATCAATTAAAGGGGAGCTCTTAGCGGGTGTCGGGGGGGGGGTGTGGCTTAGCGCCACTGTGAAAGGCTCCCATCCCTCTTTTCCAGACAAGGCTTTTTATGCAAATACCCCCTCTCCGTTCCATCAAGCCCCGCCCCCAAGACCAGTGATTCCTGTTCTCTCACAGCAGTCCATGAAGAACTCAGGGGGGGGGGTTGGGTGACACAATGCAGCCTATTACCGAAGCTTTGCAAATACGCGCTTTTGAAAACCCTTCTGCTTCAATCTGCATACGCTTGCATCACAAAATCGAGCCGACCCTTTGTAACGTGCTCCCGTGAGCTGGGTTCCTTTCTTTTTTTCATGGAGGGAAACGGAGCGTTCGGCAGTGTTCAGCACATTTCAGATTTTTCAGTAAGGCAGCCATTTTGTTCTGCCAGGGGACAGTGGCAGAGCTGCCGGCCATATTGGTGCCTGAACGTCCCACGAAAGCTGAGGCTCTAATGACAACAGGACAGATGAAGCCCTGCGGCCGAGAGATGAAACATTACATTACATTACAATTATTTGGCAGACGCTTTTATCCAAAGCGACGTACAATAAGTGCATATCGAAGGTCATTGACGCGACTGCAAAGCAGATCCGACAAAGCACAACTTTCTCACAACGTAGGAGCTATCCGTAGTAATGAACATAGAACACAGTCAGCTATACATTCTGATCTATAAAATAGCAAAAAAACACAAGTTAAATAGAAAAGCAAAAAAAACAAAACAAAAAAAAAAAAACATCATGAAACAGTCCTTGAATGCATTGTGCGGTGCCAGTGTCAATGAGATGTAATGAATACCAAGCCACCTGACATGATCGTTGCCTAAACTCATGGACACTGGCAGGGGCTCGTCCTTGGAGGTCCCTGTGACATCACAACAGCCTGCTCTGGTCTCCATAACAACCAATGACAGTCAGTATGATAGGGAAATAATGACATGCAGTCACAGGAAAAACCCACAGCCTGCTCACATTAGAACTGCTGAAAAATTAATAGACGGTGATGAGACGATCACTGCAGAGAGATCTAATTAATAATTTTTATCCCAGTCGAGATATTGCATGCATGCGTACAAGACTGTAATCTTTAAAAAAAAAAGTTTAAATAAATAATAATAACAAATATTATGGACATATATCAAAATCAGCCGATGGATCATCATTAACTTAATTTATGTCATCAACCTCATCATCATCATCACCAGCAGCAACAGTAACATAAGTACCTTATCTGATATCAGCATCATCACATGCATCACCACATAATCATCATCAGCATCATCATCATCAACAACAACAACATCATCTCGAAACACAACTTGGTGCTGGTCATATGTAGCCCACCAAAGCCTGCCCAGTTTTGCCTGTCGAAACATTCTTTCAATCAAAAATATGGGATTAATTTCAAGCAAACAAATATAATAAACCTACCCTTGAGGTACAGTTTAGCAAATACCTTTGTGACAATAATAAGCTTTGAGAAACAAGATAATGTATTATGTCTGGAAACTGTTACGTTAAACAAAGAAACGTATGAAGTATGTTGGGAGTAGCTGAGAAGAGAGTGAGTGCAAAGGCTAAAGATGACTTATTCTGCTGATGTAAAACAATGATCCAGAAAAGGTCTATTGGATATGTGGTCCGTGCAGGTCTATCTACGTGTATGTATACACACACACTATATAGAGAATCTTACTCATTCAGTGACTCAATAATATCACCTGGATTTCCTCTTCACCAATATCCAGTGTGCCAATATAACACTTTTGGATACATGATCTCCCCCCATTGCAAGCAGTCTGTCAAGCTGCATCAGGAAATCTCTTAATCACAGAGACCATGATGTGCTTTCATTCTGTCTCTCTCTCGCTCCTCTCTCTCTCTGTGTCTCTCACCCTCTCTCTCTCACACACACACACACACACACACACACACACACACACACACACACACACACACACACACACACACACACACACACACACACACACACACACACACACACACACACACACACACACACACACTCTCACCGCAGCTTTTCATATGTTAAGTCCCAGGTATCACCTAAGACCCATCTGCCAGGCGTCTTTTACATTCACGTTTGCCAGAGTGACAGCCACACCGTGATGGAAAATAACGACATCAACAACAACAAAAAAAACACAATACCTGCTACCTGTGCAAAGGCGGGATGCTGAATTAAACTAAAACAGACGATGCTGAGTGGGGAACCGCATTTCACTACATTAAAGACCACCAACAGGGGAAGCCAGGTGACATCTTTGTCTGTTTTTACACCATTAGCAGAGGGGTCTACGGGGGGAAAGATAGAGACTGTAAAAGAAACGCCGATTGGACAAAGCCCCCCCCCCGAGGGAATTCAGGATGATCGCGTTCAAAATGGAAGCCAGCGACAAGGCTTGGCACGCGCCAGGTTCCCTGCCAAGAAACACCCTTTTGAAACACAGAATTACAGAGTCCCTGGCATGCACAAGCCAGCACTACTGGCCCACAGACAGAACTAGCACAGGGGTGCTGTTCCAGGGAGATAAATAAATAATGCAAATGACTGGGGAAAAAGCGCAGAGTGTATTCAGGGGAGGGATGTTATCGGGGTGGGGGGGGGAGAGGGGTGGACTGTCCGCATGCACTCACAACCGACATCTATGTTTTCCAAATAACCCCCCACCTCCCTCCCCGACATGCGCTTAACACAATCCCACAATCCCACGCTACGTGCATAATCAGAGCCTTAATGGAAAAAAGGAAAGAAAAAAACTGAATCTGCAAGCTGCCACTTTCCAGGTGAAGGTCACACACATGAAGAATTTTGGTGTGACTGACTGCAACATCTGCTCTTCCCACCCCCCGTCTCAGTACCCCACCCCACCACCATCTCAGTGCCCCACCTCCGTCTCAGTATCCCACCCCACCCCACCACCATCTCAGTACCCCACCACCATTGTCTCAGTACCCAACCCCACCACCGTCTCAGTACCCCACCCCACCCCACCACCATCTCAGTACCCCACCACCATTGTCTCAGTACCTAACCCCACCACCGTCTCAGTACCCCACCACCATTGTCTCAGTACCTAACCCCACCACCGTCTCAGTACGCCACCCCACCATCATCTCAATACCCCACCCCACCACTGTCTCAGTACCCCACCCCACCACCATCTCAATACCCCACCCCCTGTCTCAGTACCCCACCCCACCACTGTCTCAGTACCCCACCCCACCCCGTCTCAGTACCCCAACCCCCCACCGTCTCAATATCCCACCCCACCACCGTCTCAGTACCCCACCCCACCACCATCTCAATACCCCACCCCACCCCACCACTGTCTCAGTACCCCACCACACCCCCTGTCTCAGTACCCCACCCCCACCACCACCGTCTCAGTACCGCACCCCACCACCGTCTCAGTACCACACCCCACCACCATCTCAATACCCCACCCCCCGTCTCAGTACCCCACCCCACCACCGTCTGAGTACCCCACTCCACCACCATCTCAATACCCCACCCCACCACCGTCTCAGTATATTGGTTTCAGGGCTAATTCAGACAAGTAAGATTTTGAAAGGGTTTGCCTGATAAACAATGACATAGCAGGCTATGTACAGTTACATGTCCATGCATTCCCTCTCTCCCAAACACACACACACAAACACACATATGTATACACACACACACACACACACACACACACATATACATATACATGCATACATACATATGCCACTCATCAATTATTCAGTAGCACTTCATGTTTATGCAATCCAAACAGAAAGAGGCATGCAATGCATTCTACTCATATTTTGCTCATATACTGACAGCCTCCTCCATGCAGGCTGCTGCCCACCATTCAGACCCGATCTGCAAATCGCAGTAAAAACAGCTGAAATATTCATTGCACAGATACACCAACAGAGTGCTGGAGAAAGGGAAAGAGGGAGACAGCGAAAGGAAGAGAGAAAAAAGGGGGAGGGGAGAGGTTCAGACAGAGAAAATAAAGAAATACTTACCTCTTTTTAACGTTTTTCTTTGATTCCGGTTTATGCAGGTTTTGAGAGCTTCACGATAACACAGCACACAGGAACTAAAACTGTAGTGCCATGGTGATATGCAAATTAATGATTCCCGCTGAATGCAAGGACCATTTATTATTCATAAATTACTCATGTTTATGCAAATTAGGTTGTACGAAACTACTGCTGGATGTTGGGGGGAGGGGGATGGGGGTTGGTAATTCCTGTGTCTTGCTGTTACAGTAAACATTTGACACAATTTCTGTCAACCCCCCCCCCCCCCCCTTTTTTTTTTTGAAAGCTCACCTGCATCTGAAATACTGATCTATTTCAACGTCCTTAAACTGAATTTGTTGAAAACGTTTATATCTGCTTCCATAACATTTTATCCCAGTGACAAATGATGAGTACAATGAGGACTTGCGATACAAATTGAACAAGGAATACAAGGACAGAAGTTTCTTTGAAAAGTCTCTAATTGACGTGTCTGATGTGTCTTATCTGGGAATAGAATGAAAAATGGAAATTTCAAAAATACCACATATCACACAAATATCACACTGCCAACAAATAGGACAGTCTTCATTTTTGTGAATTTAGAATGTAGTTGCTTGTTCATTGTGAATGTAGCACACCCATGTGCAGGGTTAAATTAAATGGCACAACCCCAACATTATGCCTCCATTTTGTATTTGGAGTGTGTGGGGGGTTATTCGGAAAAAATAAATATAAAAACAAATAAATAAATAATAATAATAATAATAATATTTCTGAAGCAGGTCACATGGGGAGGGAGGAAGTGCTAGTAAAAACGTATATCACAAATGACACCATATATTCTGCTGTATGGTATTACCAGTAATACAGTATACACCTACTGCAGATAAAGTACTGAAAAAATACTGTGTGTATTTTTTGAATATTTGTGTATATTTGTATGACAAATTGCTCCACATTTTCTATTGATGGTTTGATGTGGGCTGTGGCCTATGCCCACGTATTCTGTCCTTTGCTGTAGGCTACTGGTCTCTGCATGAGAAACTGAGATGAGTTCAAAGGAAAAAAGAAAAGAGAATCAAGTTTAAATTAGCTACCGGCATGCCGGCGATGCCAAAGGTTGTGGATGCTCTCCTGATCGGCAGTGGACTGCTGTCCAATTTACACCAGACTCCTCTTCCCTCTCCCTCACCTTGCCTTTGAGAGGGAACTGCCAGGATTTCCCAGTTGAGTTCCACTGATAAGTTTCTGCAAACTGCAGGGAAGCCAGTTCCTCTTGGAGGATGCAATGAGCTCTCTCTCTCTCTCTTTCTCTTTTTCTCTCGGTAGTCATCATTTTAACTTGACCTCATGTTCTCTCTGCGTCCTTGTTCTCTATTCTCTGTGCTCCGCGTCTAAGGTGAAGGAGGGTAAGGGGGAGGGGTGAGGGGATTTGGGGCTGATGTCTCTCCATCATGGCTCCCAGCCTCTCTCCCTGCTCCTGTCGAATGATAGCGGCAGAGACCGTTCATTACATCTGCCTGTCAAAATACCAATCAAAAGGCTTATTGGATGGGGAGTGTATGTATGTGTGTGAGTGAGTTTTCTTCCCCCCTCACAATGGCTGGAATTACGATGGTGTGGGGTTGGAAGAGGGAAACCGCCATCGTTAAAATGGATCTCAACGCGCCTTGAGCCGGCTGATGGTGCTTTCATCTGCCAGGCACATAACGGCACCAGGAGAAAAGCGCCGTGCGGCAAGGTTGCCCTTATAAATGAACGTGCGTCACACACACACACACACACACACACACACACACACACACACACACACACACACACACACACACACACACACACACACACACACACACACACACACACACACACACACACACACACACACACACACACACACACACACACACACACACACACACACACACACACACACACACACTGCCAGCTCCTGATTACAGCATTTGCTGCCTTGAAAACGTGCTCCATCTGCATGTGGAAAGAAATAACTAATATAACGTGTGTGACCTTTGTTTCCAGCACTGCGCAAATATGCAAATGATCCTTCCATGAGAAAAATGCAGCCACGGAGTGCTGTCGATGTGGCACCAGTTACACAAATAGCCAAAATGAACAAACAGTTTATTAAATCCAAGGGTTATGTTAGCTCACAAAGGACACGATAGAGAAAGTCAGTGGAGAAAGGGGGAAGTCTTGGCATAAAACAGCACCTTAGACTCATTTCTGTTGCCTTATTATGTAAGCTTTTTCTATCAGTAAGCTTTTTAGCTATCAATAAATATGACTGTGCCACTGTCTCTCTCCATTGAAACTGAATGGCGTAATGTGAGACACATTGCTTCACTTTAGGTTGTGTTCATAAAGAAGCTTGCAACAATACATCAGTCTGGCTGTGCTGAATGCAAAAGAGGGTAAAAATGCATTATGTTACTCAGCTTTCCCAACACTACACATTTCCAGCATTCTAGCTATTGGCTAATACACACATGTACTCGATACAGGATACTGAATGGAGTTATAGTAGTCTATATAGCTATGCACATGAATGATACCAATATCTTTGCATTAATGCTCCAACTCTTCAGGTGCAGAAAGAAATAACAAAGGCGTAAAGCGATAGATTGGTAATTTATTTATCTCAGAATATCCTTTCCACAGAATAATAACACTTCAGGGTAATTTCCATTGATTCACGTAAAGGTAGAAACGTATACGCCTGGCATACTCTCATTAAATAAAAAAATAAATGTGCATGTATTTCTGAGCTTGTCCGTCATTGTCTGCCATTTAAACGTGCTTTTTTTCTTTCTATTACGGTAATTGTTGTGAAACGTCATCAGTAAGGGACGGACCCTGCCTGTCCACCGAAGTGCCGAAGAAATAAGCGCAGCTCATTGTAAGAAATCATATGCTATTGTCTCTAGAATTAATAACTCTGTCAGCTAAGAGGGCAAAGAAAAAATAATAATAATCGTGTTACACTGTCTAAATTAAGGTGGAGGGTAAATAGAGAATTACCAAAGGAGGGCAATCGCTAAAAGCACTTGGAAGTTCATAAGAGAACTGCAAAGGTAGGTAACGGTTAGTTATGTATTGGTGCTTGTAGCTTGCTACGTAACAACGTTAGTTAACTAAACACAAACATGGTCTGTTGGTACGGTATGGTACCGGAGTTGCTAGTCTCAGGAGATAACTGCTAGAATACAGATGCTGCTAAAGTATTTGCGTGTTTGCCTTAACTTGCTCTCTCTAAAGAGTCATTGCTGGTACATGGTGCACTGACACTCGCAACATTGGTAAATTAGGGGTTTGCTGGGCATGCTCCATATAAAATAAAAACATAACTGTGCCATACGTGCACAAGCCGTCAGTATTTCACTGCACTGTCCAGCTGACGGTGACTGCGCGCATTTAGCAAACACTCAATGCCAACCTGATGCAGCTCTCGCAATGACTACGGTATAACCAGTTAAAAACACTTCTCCTAATCCATTTAAAATATTACAAACACTTAATTTATTTGTAATTCATGGTAAAGGAAAAATGACTCAATCCAGGCCTATGCGTAACAGAGGTGGGCAACGAGGGCCGTATCTGTGTCTGGTTTTTGTGCAATTTCTGGCCTTAATGACTTTATTAGCCTCACATTTTCACCATCTGACATTTTAGCTGCATTTCTTGATACGCATGTGAATGACAACCGAAGACTATTTTTGTGTCCGTATATGAAACATTTCACTGTGATCTAATCTATCAGTGAAGCAGTGTTTCTGTATACACAGCCATATTATTAGCTAATTTAGCTAGGGTAATTGGTGGAAACAAAAACCTGCATATACACACACTGGCCGTCCAGGAAAGGGATTGCCCACCCCTGAGCTATAATGTATGTGTTTGCATGTATTGTGTATGCAGGTCTCTCTCTTGATTTAATTATCTTATGGTTCATAAATGTTTATGCATTATCATAAGCTACTCGTAACCAACACAGTACAGAAATAAATGAGGTCTCAACTCATTAACTAAAAAAAATGCCAAGTTACACACACTTACAATAAACTGTCCGTGTTTTTTCATCTTACCATCTGAAGAGAATGCGGTCATTCAAACTGTATGTGCCACATAAATGTGTCAAATGTCATAATTTATAGTGGAAATAATCTGCAATTCATTAGTGTTACACTTACAAATAAAAAAAATTAATAATAATAATAATGTATTTACTTGGATTAGTACATACTCCTATGACCTGGGTTTGTATATAGCTTGCTAGCTAGGTTAGCTGAATTTGCGTATTCTTTTTAACAGGTTCCATCATGTATCACAACAGCTCGCAGAGGAAATACTGGACATTTGAAAACGAAGAGACTTTGGAAAGACTGAGATACCAGGCCAACCAGAAGTGTCGCGCCAAGATTCTTAGTAGCGGGAAGGTAAAGAAAGGTGTAGTCAAACTAGATGAACAATCTGCATGAATGATCAGTTGTGTGACCTCACATCTCTCAGGTTTACCACCATGGCATTATTATGCCCTGCTGAAGGAAAAGCAATATTGACCAGTATGAGTTGTAAGCTGGTTAATGTTGTTCTATTTCTTGCCCAAGTTGGGCAGTTCTGATTCTATGCTGGTCATGCTGCTAGACTAGCTTGGTCAGGCTGATAATGAAAAGAGCTGTGCTGGTAGACCAGCTTGGTCATGCTAGACCAGCTGGTTCCACCATGCTGATCACCAGCATCTTCACTGATCTATGGCGGTTTTTCAGCAGGGTGTCCGTGGTTGGTGCCCCTGGAGTCCCAATCTGTAGGTGTATGAAAACCGTTACTGTTGTTCAATGTTGTTCGTAAGCTAATGTCAGGCAAACAGTATTTATGTACGGAGACCATCAATCACCATGGTTGCAGTGTTAATTTTGGCAGTGTTTTAAACTGACTTTTTTGTTTTAGTCATGTGAGAAAAGTGCAAGTGAGTTTTAATCACATTTAGTCAATTTTATCTTTCATAGTTTTAGTTTATTTTAGTTGACAAAAAACTATCTGGACATTTCATCTCCTTTTAGTCATCAATAGCTATGGACATATGGTCTAGTTTTAGTCCACAAAGATTCTGTGGACATTTTAGTCTAGTTTTAGTCAACAACAAATATGGACATGTTGTTCTAATTTTAGTCAACAAAAACTCTGGGCAATTTGGTCTCGTTTTGGACAACAATAAATCTGAACATTTTAGTCTAAAAAAACTAAACATTTTTGTTGACAAAATCTCAAGTCTAATTTTCGTCAGATGTAAAAGCAGGCTGTTCAAATTGGACACAAAATGGTAGAAGGTTGTAGGCAGGTTGTATGATCAGGTACACTATTTTTCAGTGAAGGGGGATACCACTCATTTTAATAATTCAAATGTGTTACTTATATCACCACGGACAGCTGAAGTAAATATTGAGTGTTTGCTACTTTCTCCATACAGCAAATAGTTAGCCTTGCCCCCTGTGCCCACCAAATGGTAAATATTATATTACATTATATTATATTTTATGTTCTTCTATAATTTTTGTCCACTCATTTACACCCAAATTAACTTTATTTCTTACACTGCTTACACATTGAACTAGGGTAATTAAGGTAATTTGGATGTAAATTTTCAAAGGTTTAGCTCCCAAGTTCACACCATTACAGACTAAGGGATAGGGATAACTATTTCTCTTTCTCTGTCTTGAGGGATAACTATTTCTGTCTTGAGGGATAATGTAATACATATGCAGAAATATTTATTAAGCTGTCCAACACTATATTTTTGATTTTATAGATTTCATGATATCCCCCTTTAAGTTGAAGGCTAATGCTGAGTGGCTAGCTGATGCAGCACCTGTTTTATTATTAATAAGTTGAGACATGTAACATTATTTCTTTGGCATATTTGTATTGATTTATTGAATCCACCAAAAACGTCACACATCAGAATAAAAAATAAAAAAAAAACCTGAAACATAAATCAATGAATCAATCAATGGCCTTACAGTGCTCACACAAGTAAATTCCCCCACCACCAGTTCCATTCATTACCATTACTTCAGTGATTAATTTTAAGGAAAGCACTCCTTTCCAGGGTGAGCCTTGCCCTGTTTCGGTAGCCACAGGTAAGGCCACCAGTGGCACTAAAAACCCGCTCTGCAAAGGCCTGGGATGCAGGCATCGCTAACGGGTCCAGAGCAAGAGGTTTTAGATGAGGATAAATAGTTGAACTCTGCTTATATCCTACAGGAGTTGTCAAAATGTTGTTTTGTTTTTAAAGTAGTAAATTAATTTATAATTTCAGAGAAATATGAATAGGCTACTATAATTGGGACGTGAACTACTACCACTAGGGGACGACCGTGGATAGGGTAAGAATAATTGACAAGGAGTAATAATGAATGCAAATCCATAGTTTTCTTATTCCAGGACATGACATTCTGCAGAAATATAGCCCAGCTATAATTACAAAATGAGCTGGAATCCTTAGAGCAAGTTGCAAGTATTCGACGTGGCTTTTTACATGTTTACATTCCTACGCTTTTCTTATCAACTCATAGGCTATGGCTAAACGTCCCATTGCACAACAGTAGGTCTATAGCCTACATAGCTACAGCATTTGCTGATGTGTCCTGATGGAGATATTGTATTTATGCCAAAACATGAAGTTAATTTATTCACTTGTATAATGTAGGCCTACTCACATTCTCAGTTTGTGCAGAAAAATACCTAGATTTTTTATTTAGGTTTTATTAATTTTTTTTTATTATTTGGCTTGTTATAAGGCCTAAATTTCTGCATAACACAGGTTACTTTATAAGTCACATGCACACTGCAGCAATTCGTGCAACAGTACTTTGGGGTAAAAACTCTGTCTGCCTCGGATAGAAACACGTGCCTTGTTCGCCCAAACTTATTGTGGCAACAAATAGTCAAAATGTTTTGACATTTTAAGTGAAACATTACATGCTGTAAAATTGCGTCTACGTAGACCGTATTTCGCTTGCCAAAGCAATGACTTTTGAGAAATGCATCCACATTAATCAATTTACATGTTGTCTTTGAATTTGCAACTGATATGAAACTTATGAAATAAAATGTGTTATAGATGGAATGTGTACGTTGTAGATGCATTTTAGCCGGGCTAAATAAAAGCTAAAAGATATCTTAGATGCTTAGATCTGATTTAGCGGATCCTTGGATGATCTAATAGACGTCTAGTGCCCAGTGGGGATTATGATACAAGCTATGGTAAAGGCATAAAAGTATGGTAAACTTTTAAATGTTGGCTATGAGTTGGTAAGAAAAGTGAAGGTAGTCCCATCTAAACATAAAAAGCCACATGGAATACTTGCAATTTGCTCGAAGAATTCCAGCTCATTTCGTAATTATAGCTGGGCTAAATTTCTACAGAATGCGATGTCGGAATAAGAAAACTATAGGTTTGCGTTCATTATTACTCCTTGTCAGTTACGCTTACCCTATCCACGGTCGCCCCCTAGTGGTAGTAGTGCACGTCCCAATTATAGTAGGCCCTATATTTCCCTGAAATTATAAATGAATTGTCGTTTTGAAATATATAAATTGTTTCAACTCTGTCACATTTGGTCTTCCATATACAATCACTACCATATCTCAAAATCCATTTATAATGCGTTGAGTGAAACAGCAGGTGGGATACTGTGCAAAAAAAAAAAGTTCAACTGCAAACTGAAAGGCCTATTGAACATTGTTAGTGATGTCGACGAGACAATAAACAATGCCGTACAAAATAACCTACATCACAAAACAATTTATAAAAACGCCTAATACAAGATTTAGAACACTGCCCTAAACTCTGGCCATCGGCTTGGGGAATCAGGGTAAAGCTGACTCACCTCCACATCAGGGAACTTAACCATGTCATATCAGATAATATCTAACAAAACCAAACGTTGGCTTTATAGATCCTTATTCCTTATTCCGATATGAATCCAATCATTTGCGCTATGCTGCAGTACAGTCTAAAGCCGGCGCCACTGTATAAACATTAAACATAGCCTACAAATATTGCATGGCCGGCAGATATTCTGACAATGTCGCGCCCAGTGTTAGGTCTAATAGAAATAGAAATAGATAACCCCCCCCCCCCCCAAGGTATCTTGGCATAAATATAAATATCTGCGTGATGTAACTTTAGGTGCCTCTTCAGATTTGTGGTGTTTTTCCCCATCTGGTTTATCACCGCATATTTCTTCTCCCGCTACAACAACAGTAGGCTACATTCGGGTTTCTGTTCCTTCTCATCATATATGAAGTGAGTCCATATATCCATCCTTTTCTTCCTTCGAACTTGTGACATACTAGTGTAGGCTTATGCTAGTATTACCTGTCACCCCCTCACGTTAGTTGCTTTGCTTTTTTGAAGTTTGCGCGAATAACAGGCAGGTAGGCAGAAAGAGGAGTTTAAATGAATACAATCAATGACGAGAATGCATATTCGT
Source organism: Synaphobranchus kaupii (assembly GCA_029718625.1). Lineage (NCBI taxonomy): Eukaryota > Metazoa > Chordata > Actinopteri > Anguilliformes > Synaphobranchidae > Synaphobranchus > Synaphobranchus kaupii. The sequence continues at coordinate 40,022,301 of CM056376.1, forward strand.
CAATTGGCGTCACCTCTCTCTTTTGAGGTCTAATAAATATTAGATTTCGTTACTGTTTTTATTTAGAAATATACATTTTCATCTATTTTTACTTGAACGATAACATAAACAGATTTGGTCACGTTTTTATTTTGAAACATGTTTTAATCTTCTTCTTTTCCGTCAACGATGATAAGAAACCGATTTAGTCACAGTTTTTATATTCTAATATCCTTTTTCGTCATATCTTTAGTTGTCAACAATATTATGAAGGGATTTAGTCACAGTTTTTATTCTCTAAAATCAATTTCCTCATGTAACATTTTCTCGTATTCATAAAAAAAAATGCCATTGACTAAAATGTTTTTATTTTTTTCGGGTTGACAAAATGAACACTGCATGGTTGTGAGAGCAGACCCGCTCTTCTTTTCTCACTGTCTGTCTGCTAGGCGGGTTTGAATGAATCCCTCCTTCTGGATCCCCTGGAGGAAGATGTTCTGTTCAGGCATTACGAGAAGAGGCTTCTCGACTTCTGCGCTGTTTTCAAACCGGCCATGCCCAAGTCTGTCGTGGTATTTATCCTGCTTCCCTTTTTTCATCAAAATAGGATGTATAGGGGCTGACGGTCCCTAGATTTCACTCATTTAAACCACTTCCCTTGCTGCGGTTATTAAAAATAAATAAACAGGCTTAAATAAAAGCACAAAAGCTCTGAATTGGTTGGTGAGTACCTGTTCAGTGCTAATGCTAACATTCATTTGTCTCCCCAGGGCACAGCGAATATGTATTTTCGAAGATTTTACACAAACAATTCATTAATGGAATACCACCCCAGGACAATCATGTAGGTTTGAAGGTTTTTTTTAAACTGTTCTTTTTTATTGTTTAATCTTAATAGTTTCCCAGCACAGGAAAATAACATGTAATTCCTATAATTAAGGCTGTAACAGAAACACCACAGTACTGACTATATAATAATAAAAAAAATGTCTCGACTGACTTTCAGGCTTGATGTGATAATGTTTGCAGTATATCCAATATTCAGCTGCAAGCTCATATATTTGGCACCAGCTCTCCACTAGCGTTATGTCGCTTGTTTGTAAAATGTAGTGTGCGAACCTCACTAGCATGCTTTAGCAACACTGGTCCTTATACTAGTATGGAGATGGACAGTGATTGGGAAGGGAATTAGAATCCACCTAATTGCATAACGGATTATCAAATTTTTGGGTATTTGCATAGAATTGCCAGATCCCAAACCGTTTCCCATTCGTTCCATTGTAAAGAGGTCGCATGTTTGCGCAAATCATTTTCGAATATTTCGGATATTTGCATATAACTATGTCCGATTACATCACAAAATGACCTAGAAATATACGTTAAAAGTCGTCAGATGCGGCATAAATAAACCAACAATTGCCCCTACGAATTTTCAAAGGGTAGGCGGTTTCTATTGAAAATTGCGCCGGTAGCGGACGCCTGAATGGCACGCGGATTCCGTTAGTACATACATTCTTCAGCACTCTTTAGAGTTGTGACGTGGCTCTTCTCTCGCCCTCCGGCAGGCTGACCTGTACGTACCTGGCCTGTAAGGTGGACGAGTTCAACGTGTCAAGCTCTCAGTTCGTGGGGAACCTGCAGGAGAACCCGGCCAGTCAGGAGAAGGCCCTGCAGCAGATCCTGGAGTACGAGCTTCTCCTCATCCAGCAGCTCAACTTCCACCTGGTGGTGCACAACCCCTACAGACCTATGGAGGGCATCCTCATCGACCTCAAGGTGAAACTGACGAGCAGGATTCAGAATCGCGTCATTACATTACGTGTACTCTCGTTCTCTCTCTCAAATTCATCTTTCATAGCTTTTTTTATTCGCAGCTTTACATAGCAGATGCATATCCTCTTAGAAAGTCAGCAGACCCGTATAAAAATGGTATTAAACATAAGTCTTTAAGGGAAATGTTTTATCACACCAGCAACAAGAAATGCACAACTTGGCAAAGCAAAGCTAAGCAAAAACATTCTTTATTTCGGAGCCTTTCCATAAAATTTGTTTTAATGCCAGAAAAGAACAGTTTAAACAAAGCATCGTTGTCTAGTTTTCCGGTCATTGTCGCCGCGTGTTGCCGCGTTGTCTCGCTCTGTCAACATTCTACACATTCTGTTAAGGAAGCAAGCATGTGAGCTGCTGTGGGTTTCAGTGTGAACGACGGCGCAGGAAACTGCGTGTTACTGCGTAGCGTTCTCTCTAACCGCGCTGCTCTGGCAGCATCGCAGCTTAGTGCAAGGTGAAGAGAAACCACTGCCGACGAAACCCGCGATGCCACCTGCATTTCAGATTTATGCCTATAATGTACTACCCACACGCACGATATCCTTCAAAACCATATCGTGCATGAAATTAAACTGTTACACGAGGTATAAGTGATATATCACGCAGTCCTATTAGCGTGTGCTTGTGCTGCAGGTTTGGACATTTGGGTCTTATTTACTGTCAAAAGATATTCCAGGAAGTGTACTCTAGGCACTTGGTTAATGAGGGTGTTCAGCAGGCTGGTCAGAGTGTCTGTCTTGTAGCAGTGTACGCTGGGCACAGCAGTCACGTGCTATCGTGATGTCACAATGCACACTCTTCCCCAGACGAGGTACCTGTCGCTGGAGAACCCCGAGGTGCTGCGGAAAACGGCGGACGACTTCCTGAACCGGGCCACCATGACGGACGCGGGCCTCTTGTTCTCGCCGTCACAGATCGCCCTGACCGCAGTGCTCAACAGCGCCTCGCGAGCCAGCCTCAACATGGAGAGGTGGGTACAGTCCATCCGCAGCGTGCTCTCGTCGTTGCTTTCAGTTGTTAAGACTCCAGTTTTCTTTTGTAACTCTTTTCTTGCATGACATTAGATTGCCGTTTACTGAAATTAGTTAAATATTTTGCAGCAATGTATTTGTAACATGCACCTAGCACTTGGGTAATTTTGTTAGTTAAATTTGCAGAAGTGGCATGGAGTTAGACTGAATCTGTGCCTATTTGTGCAATTGGCCAGTTATCTTATTCAATGAATTGACTGTGCACCATCATTAGATTGAATTACAAATATCTCTTAGCTAAATGTAAGTAAATGATGGCAAGACTATCAACAGATGTCTACAGAGTTGGTGTTCATGTTAGAAATCTGTGACAATTTATTGTAATGGATTGAAGTGGATTGTTTTTGAAGGAGGCCAGATGGCAAGAAAATACTTAATTGACCAGGTGTGTCAAAACGATTCCATTTTCTCTGTAGCTATCTGACAGAATGCATGGGTCTGAAGGACGACAAGGAAAGCCTTTCAAAGATGATTGATTCGATGAGACGTAAGTGTTCCCTGCAGTCAGACCATATGTCGCCACTAGGTGGCAGGCTTTAACTGCGCTTAGACAGGCTTTTCAAAGTTAAGTCCATTTCTTTGAGCCAGTAGCCTACTGTGTGTTAAATATAAAACAAAAAAATAATATTAATAATAAAATAAAAATTGCAGGCTGAAAATTCTAAATGACTATAGTATATGGCATAGTTCTGATTGCTTGGAAGCGTGTCAATTTGATGGCTTACATTGTATACATCTTTGTGAACGTATGTGGCCATGCATTTGTTAGTTCCTGAATGACGTTGCTTCACACCCGGGTCACATTTTGTTAGGCAAATCACAAGGTCTCCGTAAAGCATTCACAAGACTTTAATTGCTCATATATAAAGTATTTATAAAAACATGTAAACGTGTTATCTATGCAAGATTCAGTTACACTTAATATAGTTTCAACGAATCGATTGCACATATTTTATTTGCTTATCTGTACATTTATTTTTAGGAATAAAAAACCACGTTAAGAAATACGAGCCTCCGAAACCGGAAGATGTCGGCGCTTGCAAACACAAGCTGGAGCGAATCCACGCTGAGTTTGTTCCAAACACAAACCTGTGAGTATTTACACACACGGTCCTGTATGACTGCAGATCTGAGCCCATACACACCACGACTGCCCAAACGTTCATACCCAAGCTCTGTGCCCGAGCTCTTTGAATTAAACATGGCTAATAACTGATCCAGTTGAGGCATTTTCTTTTTTAAGTTATATTTTTAGGGCTGTTCAGCTTTATTGGGCACCAGTGTAGAGAGACAGGAAGAATGGGAGCGAGAGAGAGGGGGGGGGGGGGGCGTGACAAAGGTCACGTGGCCGGATTCAGACCGCCGATGTGCATGTGGACAGTGCTCTTACAGGCTCCGTCACCGAGACACCCCCAGTTGAGTCATTTTAAGGAAAATTAAATGACACAGATGGCGTTTGTACTCTCTGGGACTGGAGCTACAGCCACTTTCTCTGTCTGAATGAACATGGCCTGATATTGTCTTAGGCAGAGGCGGAAAGTCCAGGTTCAGAAAGTAAAAGTCTAGTACAATTCTTCAGCCAGGAGGTGGAACTAATTAGGGAAATCAGCTGGCTGAGTTCATGGTTGGAAGAAACACATGGCAGGACTTTTACTTTCTGACCCCTGGATTGTCCACCTCTGGTCTTAGGTACACAACTATCTGGCTTAATTTTATAGCAAATCTACAGCAGGAATCACCGTGCTCACCCTTGCTTTGTTTGGTGCGCACAACCAATAAAACATACGCAACTGAAAAAAAATGTATGGTTCGCACTCAATTTAACAAATGAGCTGCAATTAAAAACTGTAAATTGTGAATTTTAAAAGCTTTGAAAATACATTGTGAACCATCTCATTTTCTTTCATTTAATTTGATAGTGCCCCCAGAGCAGTGTAACCTTATTGAATTTGTAACACAGTATTGAAGTTTTTTCTTGCTCTTTATTTTTGCTAGTTTTGAAAATACACGTTCAATCAAACCTCCTAATGTGTCTAAGATCCATTCACGTGACACTGTTTTGTTTAGAAAAATAAAAGTAAACCATATGGAGTATAGATGAGAAACCTCTCGCACACAACCGTTAGTTTTCTTAAGGAGGTAAACGATGCCGGAGTATTTCCTGGTTGTCACATTTTACCGTGTGTTGTGAGGTACGTGTTCTTGTCAGCACTTCCAAGTTCAGGAACAGCTTTGTTTGGAAAGACATTGCTGCTTTAAGGAAAAGACCAAGGGAAGTATATAGAAGTCGCTCGGGACATTACTACACGTGCAAGGGCATAATTGTTCCCTCTCTCCATCCCCTAATACGCGGCAGGAAGATATCTGTGGTTCTTCAGTTTTGCCTGAGAACCGCCTTTAACACAGGCATTAGCCACACATGCTACTGATAAAGGGGAGGAAAAGCCTACTACAAACTCTTCTGAAAAAGAGGTTCTAACACATAACACAAAATATATCATTTGTGCAGTCATACTTGGCTACGTCATATGAACAAGCAAAAGCGGTATAAAAGATGATCTGCCAGCTCTTTAAATGGTGTCTTTTCAGGTCAGATCGGGTGAAACATCAGAGAACGGTATCGTAGAATGGGCTGAGTGGTGCTAAAAAACCGTTATTTAAGGCTGGTGTCATACAAAGGTGACGATGCGTTTCCCCGGCTCTTTTTATCGCCCGTTTGTCGTCACAGACTCGCAGCCCTGCGATTGTCTTTAAGGTGCACCTGGGCTCAGAACTCGGTGGGATGAGAGATGTCTTGATCTAGCATCCAGGGAGCTTTCGGTGAGAATGCATCCGCAGGCCTGCAAGAGTGGGGTCGGAGTCTGAGCGCGAGCTGGTTTTGCAGAGCGGGAAGTCGCAGGAGCTGAACCGGTTATGAGGCCCGAGTCTCGGGTGTCCTTTCTGGTGCTCGTTCAGGGAAAGTAGTTAGTGGAGGGGGAGGGGGGGGGGGGGAGTGCCTCAGACGGTAAGAAGCGGTGAGCCGTGGTATTCGCATGGTATAGCCTACACCTGACCTGGTGAAAACATGACTACATGATGCCAATTTTGTTCAATAGCGCCACCGTTCCTTTTTTTCCTCTGAGGTGTTATTGATTTTTCTCGGATGTTTTTGCGGCGGTGCTCGTCAATTCAGCAGAGGTGCAGCGCCATTAATACCCGGGGGAAACCCTGCTGTTTCCTGGTCCTCAGCAAGGTCTCCAAATTGGATGTGGAGCAGTGGGGAGTGAAATGGGTTGCAGGTCCGAATCTTGTGCGGGGCAATGCCATTTTACCCTCGAGTCAGGCGCCAGCCTGAATTGGTTCAGTAAATGGCCAGCTACATGCTAATTATTTTGTGTAAAAAAGCGATCCGTTTGTTACTGTGGAGGGTGCAGCAGGTTAAAGCAGATGCCCTCTGGTCATCAGAGGCCCGTTGGTCATCTTTGGCTCGACCGGTCACATGACCTGGATGGTGCTGGTGACAGACATTATGGTGCACTCCGTTCTGAAAAGAGACATGCACACCTGTGTTACGCCACAGAGGAGCACTGGAAACAGCGCATGACTGCCCCCTCCTCAGACTGTGCGAGTGTGGTGAGGGGTGGGAGCCCACAACCCTGGCCCTGGAGAGCCACAGGGTCTGCTGGTTTTTGTTTGCACCCTAAAATCAGCAACCGGTTTATACCAAAGAAACCAGGTGTGATGAGTTAATCAAAGCAATTCATATCACAACTTGACAACAAAGATAAAAACCAGCATACCCTACAGTTTCTCCAGAACCAAAGTTTGCCCGTACCGGCTTTAGAGGTTTTCAGCTGTGATGCAGGCTGGGGGTTAGCCCCTTTATCTGGTATTAGTAGCGCACGACTGTGAATTTGTGAGAGGTGTGCTCGACGGTGTTTGAACTTGTGCGGGTAGGCAAGCCCTCAACTCCGTCTGTTCTGCTCTCCAAAAATGGGTCGTTTGTGGGACCCTCTACTTACGAAATGATTTTGCTTAAATTGCATTTAAAGTTTTTTTTTTTTTTCTGATTGTTTACAGAATGCGTTCATGTGCCTTCCCCCTCAATAATGTATCGGTAATCTTCTGGCATTGATGCTTTTGTTGTAAATGACAAATAACATCCCACCCCCACACACAGTCTTAAAATACCTTGTTTATCATGCAGATGATGGTGTGAAATACAACAGTTCCTCCGCAGTGCTCTTTCCACAGTGAAATGAAGTGGTATGCTGGCTTAGTGTTTACCAACTTTAAATTGTTTATCACCAATTTTAATGGAAAATTTGAGGTCACTACATTTTTTTATTTTATTTTTTTATCTCCAACCTATTGGTGGTAAGTCTTATAGTCTTATGTATTAGTGAGGTAGAGACTCGGAATATGGAAAGTGTTAGGGTTGTAGCAGGATTTGGTTTCTGTTTAGGAGCTAGCTAGGTTAGTGCTAAGAGTACTGCTTGTTTTTGGTTAACTAAATTTTCTTTATCTTTTTGGAGGTAACCCTGTAGTATTATGTTTTTTTTTTGTTTTTTTGGGGGGAAATTAGCTTTTTCAAAATAATTAAACTTTGTTTACTTGTAGATTATGTATTGTTTTCACTGTATTTCAATAGTTTCTCATCAATTTGATGTTATAATCGTTCTGGCTCAGAGCAACACCTCCATAAACTCTTCATTCTCTCTTGCAGCAAACGGAAGAGAGGGTATGAAGACGACGACCACGTCACCAAACATCACAACATTGCAGAGGAGGTGAGTGCTCACGGCTAGCAATGGAAGAGTGAGGTTTCCTAAAACCCCCACAATGTGTACGGCTACTGGCAGCTCTCAATCACTTGTTTGAGCACAATGATTGGTTCATATCAGGAAGTACATGATGGCTCCTCGCCAACACCTAAATTCCACTAATTAAGGCATTTTCTCCTCCTTAAGGAGTGGACTGATGAGGACCTGGAGTCTCTCTGAAGGATGGACCAATAGCACGTTCATTAGCAGTTTCTTGGAGCCTGGCGTTTGGACCCTACAGCGCAATTAAGGAGCTGCTTGCTTAGCCAGTGCATAAGTATTTGACCTGTATCAGTGCCACTTAACTAGGAAGTGCTTTTGTAAAGCAGAGGAAAATAACGGTCTGTGTGGTCAATGTAAAGACTGGCTGCCGATTCACTTTTTTTATTCCAGTTCAAATCTCATTTTTTCTTGCTGTGGCAGCAGGGTATTTGTTCTTAAGCAAAATTATATATATTTTTTAGCTTTATTGTGAATATTAAAGCCTTTGTGAACACATTTCTTTTTGTATGTCTCACCACCTTGCTTCCAAACATTGCTTTAAAAACATATTAAGGGTCAAAGCAAAGATTAGTCTCTGTGAAGTCCTGTGAATATTGTTCATCACAGTAGCTACAATTCCCTCAGTCGGTTGCAGAACAGACTGAGGTTGGAGCCCGAAAAACTCCCAAGAAGGGAGTATTCAAGGTGTAATTAATTTTTATCCACACAATACATTTCCTTAAGTCACGTGTCAAAATATTAGGAATCGACATTCGAAAGATGCATAAAAATGGGTGGGGGGGCTACTGGAAGTTGTCAAACGCTTGATTTAACGGATTACAAATTCTCTCCGTGGCAAAACACAAAGATCGTCTCACATTAGTAAGCACATGATGGCTCCTCCCAAATTACACTAATGAAGGCACTTTCTCCTTAAGGAGTGGACTGATGAGGACATGGTCTATCTGAAGGATGGACCAATAGCGCGTTCATTAGCAGTTTCTTGGAGCCTGGCTTCTGGACCCTACAGTGCAATTAAAGAGCTGCTTGCTTAGCCAGTGCAGGATCACTTGACCTTTATCAGTGCCACATAGCACTGATCATATCATAGAATATTCTTCTATAAAGGCACGACTTCTATATAAGAACGACTGTCTATGTGGTCCATGTTAAAGGATAGGTTCTCCATTTTTCAACAGCGGACCTTATTGATAGGCTGTTTCTCCTAATTTTGAATTGTGCATAGCACAACTTCACTGATAGCTTTATTATTCAGAAATGTATCTTAACAGTGGCTTTCGACAGGGTTCAATGTGGCAAGTAGTTACGCCTTCAAAAACCACAATAAATTTAGAAAACGGGAAACTCACAGTATACTCACGCTTCTGCGTATTTTATGTTAATTCAGAAGGTTTCGAAAAATGATAATGCCACATTTCATTTGGAACAACATTTGTAAACTTCCGCACTAGATCCGGCAGCAGCCCCATAGAAGACGACAGACAGCGTTGTCAGCTAGCTTTTCTTTTATTCCAGCGCAGATGTAGCCAAGGGACTGGATTTGCGGAAGTACAGATGGAATTCAATAAAACCTGATTGAAAGCATGGTATGCGACCCATTTATTTGGTAGAACATAAAATAGACACGTCTGAGTATATTGTGAACTTTATTGTGGTTTTTGAAGACCTACAGTTGTTAAAAAAAATAGCAGTACAACATCAGTAACCTGATGAACCACTGTTATTAGTAGTGATATTTCCTCATGGCAAATAATTTACTTGTAGATGTAGTAGTGTAATAGAAAAACAACAGACCCAACTGTCATGACATGCATGCTGCTTGTTCTGAGTAATTGACTCATTCATTGAAAGGGGCGTGTTCAAAATAATAGCAGTGTGGAGTTTAGAGAATTCATTAATTCTGTGAAAAAACAGGTGTCATTAATTGTCCTTTATTAAGGAAGAAGGGAAGCAAATGTTTCACACATTGTTATAAAATATATTTCCTTCTGAATTGCTAAGTAAAATGGGCTGTTCCAAACATTGTTCGGAGGAACAACGTAATTTGATTAAAAAGTTGATTGGAGAGGGGAAAACGTATAAAGAAGTGCAGCAAATTATAGGATGCTCAGCTAAAATGATCTCAAATGCTTTAAAATGGCAACAAAAACCCGAAACACACGGAAGAAAACGAGCAACTACTGTTAAAACGGATCGAAGAATAGTCAGAATGGCAAAGATTCAGCCAATCATCACCTCCAGAAAGATCATCTAAAATTACATGTAAGTGCTGTTACAGTCAGAAGACGTTTGATCGAAGCTAAGCTATCAGCAAGAAGCCCCTGTAAAGCACCATTGTGGAAAAAACGGCATGTGCAGAACGGGTTAAAATTTGCCAAGGAACACATCGATTGGCCCAAAGAGAAATGGCGTAACATTCTGTGGACTGATGAGTAAAATTGTTCTTTTCGGGTCTAGTGGTCGTTGACAGTACGTCAGACGACCCCCGGGTACTGAATTCAAGCCACAGTACACTGTGAAGACAGTGAAGCATGGTGGCGCAAAAATTATGGTATGGGGATGTTTTTCATACTACGGTGTTGGGCCTATTTATCGTATACCAGGGATCATGGATCAGTTTGAATACATCAAAATACTTGAATAGATTATGTTGCCGTATGCCAAAGAGGAAATGCCCCTGAAATGGGTGTTTCAACAAGACAACGACCCCAAACACACGAGTAAGCGAGCAACATCTTGGTTCCAGACAAAAAGGATTGAGGTAATGGAGTGGCCAGCTCAATCCCCCGACCTCAACCCCATTGAAAACTTGTGGGGTGACATTAAATATGCAGTTTCTGAAGCAAAACCCAAAAATTCACAGGAACTGTGGAATGTAGTTCGTTCATCCTGGGCTGAAATACCCGTTTCTAGGTACCAGAAGTTCGTTGACTCGATGCAACGCAGATGTGCAGCAGTTATCAAAAACAATGGTTATGCAACTAAATATTAGTTCAGTAACTTAAAGTGAAGTTAAAACTTGAAAAATTTCTTCAGTTTATACAGTGTGTCGACACTGCAATTTTTTTGAACAGATTAATATTCCTTTTCTTTGCTTCCTGTAAAAGAATAACGCAGACTTGATAAAATTTGTTAATGCTTTGATTTGGAATTGAATGAGTAATGTTTCCACTACATTTGAAATATGGAACTAAAAGCTATTAAAAATATTTGCACTTTATTCACTTTTTTTAACGCACTGCTATTTATTTGAACACAACTGTACATGCATGCCCCATTGAACGCCATTGAAACCCACCAAGCTGCGGTTAAAAAGGTAAATTTCTCGATAAAGATATCACTGAGGTTTTGATATGCACAATTATAAATGAGGTCCTTTAAAGACTGGTTGCAGATTTACTTTTAAAAAAAAAAGTTAGATTCTCCTGTTGTTCCATTTTCTTGCAGTGGCAGCACGGTCTTTGGTCTTATAAAATTTTTATTTATTTTTTAGTGAACATTGTTTTGTGTATGGCTTGCCATTTTGCATCTAAAATTGCTTTAAAAGTATAAATATTAAGGGCAAAAGCAAACATTAGTATCTGAGAAGTCCTGTTTGTCCTTTATCATGCTAGCTCCATTCTCACCATTTTCCAATTATAACAGTTGTATCCGCACAAAGACTCACAGCTGTATTTCCAGGAGAATGCAGGAAAATTACAGAATTTCCAATGTGGTAAATTACACATTCTTCATATTTGACACCCTCCCCAAACCGGACGCGAGCGAGCGTCTGCATCAATCTGGGTTGCATCAAAAAAAAATTTAGTCAAGCCGGAAAGTCTGCACACCCCTTTCACCTTCTCCATGTTTTATTACGTTACATATACTACAATAGATTGAGTTCATTTTTTGCCTCAAACATCTACACACAATAGCCAATAATGACGAAGTGAAAACAGGTTTTTAGAAAATATGCAATTTTATTTTACTGACAAAAATAGGTTATTTAGGGGTTATATATCTGTACACACCCTTAGCCTAATACTTGGTTGCTGCACCTTTGGCAGCGATTACAGCTTCAAGGCGTCTTGGGAAAGAAGCTACGAACTTGGCACACTTGTTTCTGGACATTTTTGCCCATTCCTCTTGGCATATGCAAGCTCCGTCAGGTTGGATGGGGAGCGTCGGTACACAGCCATTTTCAGCTCTTTCCACAGATGTTCAATTGGATTCAGGTCTGGGCTCTGGCTGGGCCACTCAAGGACATGCACAGACTTTCTCCGAAGCCACTCCTTTGTTCTCTTGGCTGTGTGCTTCGGGTCGTTGTCATGTTGGAAGGTAAACCTTCACCCCAGTCTGAGGTCCAGAGCGCTCTGGAGCAGGTTTTCTTCAAGGATCTCGGTGTACTTAGCTGCATTCATCTTTCCCTCTATCAGGACTAGTCGCCCCGTTCCCGCTGCTGAAAAACATCCCCACATCATGATGCTGCCACCGCCATTGCTTCACTGTAGGGATGGTATTAGCCAGGTGATGAGCGGTGCCTGGTTTCCTCCAGACGTGACGCTTGTTATTCAGGCCAAAAAGTTCAATTTTGGTTTCATCAGACCAGAGAATCTTGATTCTCATGGTTTGAGAGTCCTCTAGGTGCCTTTTGGCAAACTCCAAGCGGGCTTTGATGTGCCATTTACTAAGGAGGGGCTTCCGTCTGGCCACTCTACAATAAAGGCCTGATTGGTGGAGTGCTGCCTGGATGGTTGATCTTCTGAAAGGTTCTCCCATCTCCACAAGGATACGCTGGAGCTCTGTCAGAGTGACCCTCGGGCTCCTGCTTACCTCCCTGGCCAAGGCCCATCTTCCCCAATTGCTCAGTTTAGCCGGGCGGCCAGGTCTAGGAAGATTCTTGGTGGTTCCAAACTTCTTCCATTTGCGAATGATGGTGGCCACTGTGCTCTTTGGGACTGTAAAGCTGCAGAGATTTTTCCGTACCCTTCTCCAGATCTATGCCTTGACACAATCCTGTTTCTGAGGTCTGCAGATAATTCCTTTGACCCCATGGCTTGGAGTTTGCTCTGACAGGCACTGTCAACTGTGGGACCTTATATAGGCAGGTGTTGGCAATCCCCAATCATGTCCAATCAATTGAATCCAATTAAGTTGTAGAAACATCTCAAGCAGTATCAGTGGAAACAAAATGTACCTCAGCTCACTTTTGGGTGTCATATCAAAGGGTGTGCACACTTGTGTACATATGATATTTTACATTTTGATTTTTAATAAATTAGCACAAATGTCTAAAAACCTGTTTTCACTTTGTCATTATGGGCTATTTTGTGTAGAATTTTGAGACAAAAAATGAACTCAATCTATTGTAGAATATGTCTGTAACGTAATAAAACGTGGAGAAGGTGAAAGGGGTGTGCAGACTTTCCGGCTTGACTGTATACCTACATGAGACACGTTCAGTAATCGCGCAATGGATACAAAAGAACCAATCGTTAACATCGGGGGCGGGTCTTTTTTCCCCCCCAGTCAATTGGCGAAGGTGGGACTTGCATCTCAAATAGAAACAGGGCGAACAGCAACGCAGGGTGAAGCATAACGTGACACGACGCACACGGCTGGTGTAGGTTTCACAATTATTATAATAGATGTGTTAATTATTTTGACGTGATGCAGACGCTCGCACGTGTCCGGTTTGGGGAGGGTGTAAGCCTTTGGTAACTGGTACAAATTCCATGAAAATTCTGGGCCTTTGCCACTTCACTGAATATCTTACTAAACCAAAAACTTTTTAGATCCCTATTATGGAGTAGCTGGATGCGCTCAAGTTTCAACGTAAGCTTTGGCCATTTTTATTTTTAACATTTATAGGAAAAGAGGGACTCAATATCTATTTTACAAAAAGGGTTTAATAAGTGCATGCAGTGCTGATACAATTCGCACTATTTAAAATTGTCTGCTGTAAACATTTTAAGGTTTTTTTTCTCCGATTACGTGTAATGCCAAATACTGAGGAGTTTCAAGCAAGTCCAGGCCAAGCAATCAGGAAAAAAAAGCACTTACAATTGAGGTTGGGGGTGGGTGTGGGAATCAGCTCCATTCCTTTACTCATGATTCCAGCAAAATTATTCTTTTTCTGATATAAAATGAGTTTTATTTATTTATTTTTGCACAAGCTCGTCCTTATTTAGAGCTCAAGACAAAATAATAAAGTACAACAAGTGGAGAAAATGACGGTACTCTTTCAGCACTTTGAAATAGGCCTACATTTTAGGAAACAAATCTGTCACATTACAGTATAAAAAGTGTCAAAGCTAAAATTCCAGTTGCAAGGCAAAGGTCCCGACTTCCTGTCGGCTGACCTTCCTCTCGTTGAGTGGACGGTTAGGGGTACGCTTTGGCAACTTGTGCTGAAAACACTCAAGTATTAGGTGTGCCAAGCTGTGCCCCCTCCCTCCCACATTTCGGGCAGGGGAGATAAGTGTATCCCAGATACACTGAACTGTACACACCAAAAATCAAGCACTTCCAGTGCAGTCTTAACAGTCTCTGCTGCAGAGAGCTGGTTCTGGGTTGTCCTTTTCGCTTCTGCTGCCGCTGCATAGCTCACGTGGTGATGAAGGGGTGGAATGCGGTGGAGGCGTACTGGAGGAGATGGAGGTGCGGGGAGGGGGGCAGGGCTGGCGTGGGTTGCCATGGTGATGGAGGTGGAGCATGCTAGGTCCGACGTGCGACTCCCGGCGGAGAAGGGCTTACTACCTGTTGCTGTTGGACATGGCGTAGTGCACCTGTTTCTGCTGCAGCAGTTCTGCGATCGCCAGGAGCTTTTTTAACACGTGCTACAAAACAGAACAGAAAAGACCATGAGTGAAGCCGGGGACCCCGAACCTAGTCCGGGTGTAACCTCGCACCCGCTTTTTCCCCTTACAACGTTAACTTCAACATACACGGAACTGTTCATCGTTTTTAAAGAGATGCGTTTAACGTTTATATTACAAAGATACACGTTAATAAAACAAAGAATACTTCATATTCATTTAAAAACTTTTAAACGGATTAGTTGTCTTCTCAGGCAGCTCATGCTATCATTTTCTCCAAACGTGCTGTAGTGAGTGATTCCCTCAGAGAGGTTACATCTTTCACTGGCGGACCTAAAGCTGAACTCGGCAAAGCCCCGAACGCTGACAGAGCGGTCACCCGCTCATTGACTCTGAAGCGTTTGCGGAAAATGAAGAGCTCAAAGACAAAGCAAACGGTAATAAGGAAAAAACCTGCACCGTGTTAAAATTAGGGCTGGGAGCCCCTGCCGTGAAGCAGAGGAGCATTTTTGGATAATCCTGTACAGCGGGGCTTATCGACGCCAGCCTATGAGGGTGAGACTCCTGCAGGGAGGGACGTGGAGTGAGCTGAATGGGGGGTAATTACTGTAATTGAATGAGGTGGCTGAGGCCCGACTGGGATGAAACGGCACAGGCTGTGGTCCTCTGGGACCAGGGCTGAGAAGCCAGGCTGCGGTTTTCTCCATTCACTGTGAAATAAGGCTCATCCCGTAGTGTGAAATGCGTTTCCATTTCAGGATTAGCACATTCCGCTTTTGATTAACAAAATCAACATGGGACCGCTCTGCCATGGACACGCGCGCTCACACACACACACACACACACACACACACACACACACACACACACACACACAGGTCTCTCATAGGGCACTAGTAGTCTGGTGCCAACGCTGTGAAGCTTGGGTCCTCTCCAGAGAAGACATTTCTGAATTCTTTGTGCTATTTTGGGTGACTTTTTTTTATTTTTATTTGAGTTCAAGTAAAGCTCTGTCCTTACCTCTTGGAGGCTGCAAGTGCTCGCTCTCAGTCTCTCTCACAGACTCACACACACTAACTCTTTCTCTCTCTCTCACACACACACCTGTTGCGCTCCCCTCTCGTTGCTCAGTGTACGGAGCTCGCCCGAGTGCGTGCCACAGATCTCGTGCAAGGCGGCGAGGTCACGAGAGAGGTCAGTCCTGAAGTGCTCTGTAGTGTCAGGAAGTTCTGGAACATTCTGTGAGGGCAAAGGAACACAAGCCGCTGAGTCACCTCCACCTTCCTTAAGGCTTAACAAACTCCCTCTCTATACAAAGCAAGGATGCAGGTGATTTTCCACCGGCATATTAATGTGATTTATTACACAGTTTCTTTGCTGAGATTCAAGGAGTGAATGATGTTTTTGAAGGAAACTGACCCCCAGCTCATCCAGGAACATGATCATGCGGTGTTTGTTGTTTTTGATGAAGGGGTTAACTCCTTCCATGTAGGGCTCCTGCGGAAATACGTGACACGGTAGCGGATAACACTTTTCACAGGTACACGTTCAGAGAAGAAAACCGACAGGCTGAAAACAGCATTGGCAAACTCAGGAGGACATGAAGTAACTGTCTGTTTCCCGACACACCCCGCTGCAGAGGACCTCCGCGGATACGTCTGCCAGCCCTCTATTCGCGCGTTAACACTGGCGATTCCAGATTTACGTCCTCACTGAACTGTGAATGTGACTATGCACCGAGCTCTTGTCTTACAGAGAAAGGACATGCAAACTGAGTGTTTACAACCGTAAAAGCGCGGGCTGTGTACACTTCAAGCTTCGTGAGATTTTTCTCACCAACGAGCATTTGATTGCTCTGTCACTATACTGTCAGAAAATCACTGGAGCAAGAGGTGCCAACTCCCAGTGAGTGCATATCGTACTGGGTTCATCTTTAAGACTTAAGTATGAGTTAAAGCAACACACACCACACCATTATTTTCTAGGCCGAAATGTCATTAATCTCTCTTTTTTTAAAAATTATTATTATTATTTTATTTTTATTTTTTTTACCTCTGCATTCTGTGACCTCTGTCTCAGTTGAACAGGATAAGTTCTAGGGGAATCATATGTTTGGATTTTAAGTGCATCTCAAATTGTAAGTTTTTATTAAATAATCTGGAGGGAAAGACCAAAACATCCCTCCTCTGCTTAAGAGCCCCAAAATGGGTGGAGTAACCATAAATTATCAATAAATCACTGACAAGAGACCAATCACAGTGCTTTTCCTTGTGTTGAATGTCTATTGGTTGCTCCCTTTATATTCCCAAATTGTTACCTAACATTTATAATCAAGAAAATAGATAGTGTATGAAATCCAGCACTGTAAAAGGTTATGCTGGTGAAATAACTGAAAGAAAGCATACAGGATGTTTTTTTACAACAGTATAGCATGTGGTAACAAGACTAGCAATATAAATCCTTCCACCATAATAAATCAATCGCTGAGAAAACAAGGAAGTACATCACAGGTAACAGCTGACATTACCTTGGCGCCAAACTCCACCAGGTTTGCCAGGTTCTGGACTGACTTGGCAACCAGCGTGAGGGTACGGCTCGCCGTCGATGAGGGGGCATCTGTCACAACAAAACAATAAAAAAAACACCCTCACTGCAACTCAAAGCACTTTCAAAGAAATGAGAGCAGTTGAACAGGATTGTGGGTACTGGAAATAGTGAAGTAAAGACCACAGAGAAAGCAGCTAAATATAAGAATGCGTCACATGATCACATATATGTATATCATGGGTACTGAGCCAGAGGAACCATTGACCTCTGACTGATTCTCACTGGTAGTTTATTAGCAACTGAGCAAAGGTTCATTCACATTCTTCCAGAAAACACATGTTAAAAATTCTTTAACAAATTCCATAAGTTTTTTCTGTAATTCTTTACAACACATGCACTTACCCGTGATGATGTTGAACATTCTTGGGTTGAGGATTGCAGGGCAGATCAATCGTAGGAAGACAAAGCCACTATGGGAAGGGGAACATGTTTCAGTCACACAGTTTCTCCACTGAAGACTAAATAACTGACTTCAAGATACAATATGTGTCCCTATATGGATGTCACAATTTACTTTATTATATGGATACAAATGGGAATTATGAAAAGGTATTTAAATCAAATCAGATATCCTTGGGTAAAATATCACTGAATACAACAGCTGTTTATTGTAAACAGCAAAAGACATTTAAAGAAACCACAAAACGAAGAACAAAAAATTCACCAGAACCTTTTAAGTCCAATGACCTCCCACACAAGACAAAGAAAATATGCATTAATGCCAATATATTTTTAGATTATTTTAGTTCAGCTTAAACTTTTGCGCTTCAAGCAGCACCTCATTGGTAATACAAATGTATAAGTTTCAGGGAAATTAATTTTAAAAATATACAATCATATCGATACAGCAACAAGCTGGTGTAAAATAAATTACAAGCAGCAAAGGACTCAAGTCTCTCTTTCTGCAAATAACATCACTACAATTTCAGATGATAATTCAGATCTGTGCACAGATTTGCCATAGTGATTTACCTCACAACTCTCGTCCTCATTGTGGTATTCGCTGGCCATTTCTGTTGTACTGATTTCTGTAAACATCCGTAAATGAACCTCAAAGTCCTGGAATATCAAAAGAGAAAGGACAAGCGTAAACGTGCAAAATGTTTACTCCGCCAATGAGCGATTGATCCTTCTTTGTGGTTTCTCACTGACAAATTTGAGCCATAGTTACAAAACGTTTTTAATTCTAACTTACAAAACTAGCATGAATATAGTCAAGATTAAAACACACTGCAAGGTGGGTAGAGTAGGGGGGTGGCACTTGGAACAGGCGTCTGTAGTACCATTTTTAATTTTAGGAATGTGTGTGACTTACACAGCCTATGTTCTTTTAATGGACAATCCATAACTAAATTAACTGGTGCTACTCGCTATGGCCAGTGGAAATCCTGTATAAATGTGGAGATATTTATATTCCGTATAGATCTCCACATTTATGTTCATATTCCACTCACGGTGGGAGGATCTCAGCTGCCATGAAGATTTTCTCCACCAGCTCTGACAGGATGTTCAGGAGATGTGACAGGTTCAGGCTCACATCCTCATTCTTCTCCAGCTTTGAAGGATTCAGCTGAAAAGGGAAACCTCAGGTCACACACGGACAATAACAAAAGTATTTATTTAATATCAATATCATCGCACAATACTCATGAGCCCAATATCAATAGCTTTACATAACGCACAAATGACTAATGTGCTATTTATAAAAAACATCACCATCACATACATCGTTAATATCTATACCAACACAGCTAATATCCTTCATAACAATGTCCTTACTCTCGAATACACTCACACGACATGATTAAAGTTCCAAAAAAGTTGTTTTCAAAATGCAAATTGGGAAGAGCATTTTGTGGGTCTTTCCAAGAAACCAGCACTTCAGTAGCTCTCACAAGGCTTAATCATACAGGCTTGGCGCGGCCACTCATCTTTCCTCTTGGGTTTGCTGATTTAGAGCTGCATCAGGTGCTTTTTAACAACCACATTAGATGGCAGTAAAACTCCCACGGTATTGACACTGGCGGTTTTATTTATTTATCATTTTCTTAACAGTAAATTGTAGTTACTGGGTGGTCAAATATGTAAAATGGACAGAAACTAAAGACGGCTAACAGATAACCACACAGACAGAATAGGAAACGGATCAAGGGTAAAAGTGCATCACGTAGCCACGAGGCCTAAGAAATTCAGAACAGTAGCAAGCTTGACTCAGCTTTGGGTGAGTCACTGTTAAGAAACATGACCACATGGCTTTACCAATCAGAGTGCACATTCTCTGACACGAACATGGACCGGAGCAGCGGTCTACCTCGCAAGACTGTTTGCTCTCCATGATCTTCAGGATGGTGTCCCTGAGGGCGTGGTGGACGAAGGGCGTGGCCGTGGCCTTCATGTACTGCTCCATGAGCGTGCTTGCTAGCGTGGTGGCGCGGAACAGCGTCGTCGCTTCGTCTGATCCGTCAGGGCAAAAACAGGAACAAAACACCTCAATTACAAGGAAGCGCACTGTAAACAAGGCTTTTTCTTTCTTTCTTTATTTACTATACTCCTTCTTGTTCAATGCTTCCCTCTTTCATGTGTCTGATAGTTGCCACTTGGTGTTTTTCAGACGCAGGGGTAGCACGTTAGCGTTCCAGAGCATATCAGCCTTTGACACATAATTACTACAGTCCTTGTTTATGTGCAGTCTAGGCTCACCAAGTCTTCTTTTGCAAGTCACTGAAATTCCCATTGCAACAAGCCACTTTTAAGGAAATAACATCCTTTTTTTCTAAAAAGCATGAGAGCTTGCTTCTGTTTTCAATGTTGTATGCATTATTTTAAATATTTATTCCTATAACATTGTTCATAACAATAATTACAAAGAGAGTGTTTTTTTAAGAACTGCTACAGCTTTACCATAAAAAGCTGCTGGCCTTTTACATAATTGTTTGGCTTTCTTGTATTAGCACAATGATCTTTTATTAAATTAATTGTTCATACAGCATTTTTAAACATTTGTTGTGCTCTAAACATAGTAAAAAAAAAAGAAAAAAAAAAGGAACACTGCCTTGGCTACAAATAGTGCCAAAATGGAGAAGTGCTCATTGCTGGGTTCGAAACTTCGAATCCATACAGGAGAAAATTAAAATGAGTACGCTGGCAGCACTACAAAACTCACAAGGCATCAATCTCCAGTGAAAAAAGTTAAATAAGATATTGCCAAATAATAAAGACTTTTTAACTTTTTTCACTGGAGTTTGAGTGCCTTGTGAGGTTTGTAGTGCTGTCGGCCTACTAATTTGCTGTGCTGTTTGAATTTAGCTATTTCTATCGTGTTTGTAAAATAATGTACCAGTGGCTTTGTTTCGGTTTGCTGTTGCCCATACGACAACAAACACTAGGACAGAACTCCAATAACATTTCAGTTTGAATGGAACTAAAGTTTGACCCGACCCGTACCGAGTTGAACAGACCCGTGATCTATCGCACGGTTCGGTTTAATTTCCATAGAACAGTATTCAATCCGTGCAAAGGCGTGGTTTGAGCGACGCATTGCATAGCAACCGCCGCTACACAACACAGCCTGGATAGAGCGGCACGCTTGGGCCCTGTTTTGAAGCGGGGCCGAAAAGTTTCACACTATGGCTCAGGTTTACTCGGGAATACCCGCTTTGAATGATGTGGAAAAGGACACGGGCCGGGTCTGCACTGTAGTGGAAAAGCGGCATTACATTCTCTGTGCATTTCCCTTTCTTTTAGTGTTCTGAAGAAAAGGGGAGGGGCTTACATTCCATGTGCATTTTCCTTTCGTTTAGTATTCTGAGGGAAAGGGGAGGGGCTTATATCCCATGTTAATTAATGTTCTGAGGAAAAGGGGAGGGGCTTACCTTCCACTTCAATTTCCCGGTCATTCAGTGTTCTGAGGAGGGGAGCTTCCACCCTCTCTTGCCGGAATATTCTCAGAAGAATGCTGGCCAGCAGGGTGCGGTCCTGTCCACACACGTGGGCCAGCGCGTAGATCACATGGAACTCCTTCGACAGGATGAGCTGATTCATTCACACGGGCATGCGCACATACACACACACACACACACACACACACACACAAACACAGAGGCCAGTAAGACTCATCATGAGTCAATTTCCTGCATTCCTGATAAGGACACACAATAATCATTCTCATTGCTTCCCAAACACATTACATCGTCCTATTCTGGGAATAATTACCATGATCTGTGGATACACCGGTTTCACTCAGTAACATAAAAGTCTAACGACTTTTTGAAGCATATTAATTAAAGTCTCAATTAATTGAGACATTTTTTGAGAACAGCGAAAGTTTAATCTGGATGAGCCACTTGTCTAATTCACAAGCGCCTGTAACATCCAGTTAACAATTTCCCATGTGACTATTTTCTCTAAGCTGTGCAAGTGGAAGTACCATTATAAGACTGGTACAGTGTCCTGTGGAGGACACTGTGCCAGTGGAGTGGAGACGGGTTGCATAAATCGGTGGGGCAGGGCTCCTTGTTCGATTTGACCGTACCTCCTTGAACTCGCTGTACTCCTCCTCTGGCATGATCTTCTCCATGGAGTAGCGTGCCCGTACCCGCAGGGTCCCGGGCTCGATGCCCTTCAGGGGGATGTGAGAGCTGAGGGGGAACCACTCGTCGATCAGCTGACCTTTCTGCAGGCGGTTCAGCTGGCATCGCATGAACACTGCGGGGGGGTCGTTTTAGGGGCAGTCGTGAGAACGGGGAGAGGCAACACGTACCCCACATAGAGAGGACACACACCTTTCACACAAAAACACCCCATACCCACATAGAGAGGACACACACCTTTCACACAAAAACACCACATACCCACATAGAGAGGACACACACCTTTCACACAAAAACACCACATACCCACATAGAGAGGACACACACCTTTCACACAAAAACACCACATACCCACATAGAGAGGACACACACCTTTCACACAAAAACACTACGCACCAACTTAGAGAGGACACACACCTTTCACACAAAAACACCACATACCCACATAGAGAGGACACACACCTTTCACACAAAAACACCACGCACCAACTTAAAAAGGACACACACACAACTTGAATAAAACTCAAACTTCACCATCCCACACACTGTATTTCTGCCTTCTACAAAAACTGTTCTTTTTAAAAATATATATTTCTAGTAATTGGCAAGCTTAATTTTGTGTGTTGGAGTAGCTTTGTTCAAGGTAAAAAGTAGTGTGGCTGTTACAGAAGATTGAGTTTGGGCCACTGTGTAAATGACTAGAACCACCACAAACTCAAGAGAAGCCTGGTTATAAATGAAGCACTGGGCTGTTTTAGAAAACCCTACTTTCGTGTGAAAAATCATCTTTATAAATCATCAGAAAATACTTTTCTCAGGCACAACATGGCAAACATTGTATAAAATGCTTTTTTTTAAAAATGCTTTTCTCAACTGCATGACTCATCATGCGATTTCACTTCTACCTGCATGCAAAAAAAACCTGCATACAACTGTGAATTATTTATAAAGATGTAATGCTGTGGTAATAAAGGTGTTACAAACACATCGCTTACAGATATCACTTTCTTTGCTCTTCTTAGTCTTGTTGCTCAAGCTGATCTCAAACCTGTTGATATCACTTGACAAATCACTGGGAAAAGGGGACAAAATTATCACATTGAAAAACTAACCCATTTTGTAATAGCATGACATTCAAAATTGTCAAACCTAAGTGTTGATATATATATATAAGGCAAGGAAACTCACTCAAAGATGAACTCCTCTGTAAATACTGGGTTCTGTCCCTCTCGAGGGTGTGTCTTTGCAACCTGAACGCTGTTCAGGTAGATGTTGCAGTAGGGGTTGGTGAAATGTTTCACTGGGAGCTTGTGCGCCTCCTCCACGTACAGGACTAAACTGCTGACCTGCCATGCAGAGGCCAAAGGCACAAAGACACAAACAGGGAAATGGACAAGGCGTTAGAGACTCTCCAATCCCCAGAACATGGAGGGATCAACGATTCCACACATTCAGAGAACAAATCAATATGTGTAATGCCAGTTAAGAAGGTGTACATCTGGAGATCTAATTTTAAACCAGAGAAGTCAAAAATGAAGGACGAGGGAGGACTTGGGTAAAGAAAACTCCAGCTGCAGGGCAGATTTAAAGATTCCAAATCTTACTCGAAATTTGATAGCGAAATAACTGGAAGCCACCAGTAGGCAGGCCCCACTCAGTATGCTTGTATGCCCCACTCAGTATGCTTGTATGCCCCACTCAGTATGCTTGTATGCCCCACTCAGTATGCTTGTATGCCCCACTCAGTATGCTTGTATGCCCCACTCAGTATGCTTGTATGCCCCACTCAGTATGCTTGTATGCCCCACTCAGTATGCTTGTCTACCCCACTCAGTATGCTTGTATGCCCCACTCAGTATGCAGTGTTTCCCTTATATGCACCTAGCAGCGGCGTTACGCCGCTGCTGAAATATGACCGCCGCTGCTGAATTATTATTTTTTTAAAACTTTTGTAAACAAAACAATCCACTCTCTCCCCTTCAAAATGCTGGAGTAAACGGCCTTTCTAAACATTTTAGAGTAGGCTAACGTAAAAACGTTTTAAACGTAAAGCGCTTTCATGGAAAAGTTGCTGTCATAAACTCATTTGAAATGCGATTGTGTCCAAACTTTCTAAGCAAAGCTAACTTTCAGCAAGGTCGTATATGGCCATCAAATGCTCCGTCTTATCTCTTTAGAAACTATATTATTTTGCGCTACGGACGCTTCATATCCAGGTCAATTCACACACTTGTGAGTAAAGCATATAAACGAGAAACTTTGCGCTTACCTAAGTGTAGGCCTATGATAATGTCAGCACAACAATTATAACAATAGATGTCAACAAGCAAGCAATGTTGATCACGGATACAGGATTATCATTCGCCGAAGGGAAAACAGTCCTGCGACTTCACGTGAGTATCGCACATTAACGTTACAGCAAACGCAATCATTTGATAGGAATACGCAAGTAAACACATATCTGTGAAATAAACAACATTTGCAAGATCCATCTTCATACGTTTCGTTTCGGTAAAAGTATTCCACATGCACCGATTGTTTATCTCTTCTTCCTGGAGGCGGGCCTTACTATGCGCGAGAGTATTCTATAAGTCGTGTCTCGAGGGCCACCGTGACGCGCAAAAGCTGTCAATCTCAAAGACAACTTTGACCGATTCCCTCAGAGATATTACATATTCTTTGGATTCCCTTAAAGAAACGTCATGAATGTAAGTTATTTTATCATTTAAAATGTCATTACATTTAAGTAAATTAACAATGTTTGATAATACAACAATGTGGTGATGCAAGTTAATTCTGGAAAAAAGGACAGACAGATAATTGGAAGAATGAATGACGGCTAGCTAGCCGCTAGCCAACACCCAGTGGACGTAAACGGTCACCCAGTGGGTGATATGGGTCACAGTCATTTAGTAGTCTAGCTAATGATATAGGCCTACATGAAGCAAGTTGTGTAACGTTCACACAACTTGCTTCATGTTAATGGACA
The DNA here is from genome assembly GCA_029718625.1 of Synaphobranchus kaupii. Lineage (NCBI taxonomy): Eukaryota > Metazoa > Chordata > Actinopteri > Anguilliformes > Synaphobranchidae > Synaphobranchus > Synaphobranchus kaupii. The sequence continues at coordinate 40,046,931 of CM056376.1, forward strand.
GCGCTAGCTAGCAAATGCAGCTGTTCTGGTGAGAGAAGGCCATAGATGTACAACATGTTGAAGTGCTGGACTGCGTTCGGATCCAAAATGAATGCTTTCTTCCTGTCGTTCCCTTCCCTTGCTTCAATGTGGATTCCCTTGAATCAAGGGAAGGGAAGAAAGAATTAAATTTGGATCTGAACGCAGCCCTGTAGTCATGGGCGTAGGATTATGGGGGGACACGGGAGACGTGTCTCCGCCAATGTTTGGAAAGAGTCGAATTGCCCCCCCCCCCCCCCCCCCCAACCATAACTGATCCCTCTCCCATGTAAAGCTTACAGTCAATAAAGGCTGCAACAATGGTAAAAAAAAAAAAAGACTTAAATTTATGCGGAAAAATATGTAACGCCCGTAAACATAGTATGAATTATCGACCCACCCCCTCGCTACTTCAAACAGTAGCAATGATTTATCTCATGGCCACGACAAGTTTCAGTTTATGAAAGTACAAATGGGATATGTAGTCAACAATTATAGGTGATTGCTCAAGCCGATAATACTATGGACTTCAATTCCCATAACCCAGTGTTTTGTGTAACGTTATGGATATGTTATAATCAAGTTGGTTGTAATGGAGAAGTCAGACCGAAAAAAAAGACGAGAAACTTCACGGAGTATGAAATCGAGACGCTCGTTACGGGGGTAGAGCAGATGGTTTGTTTGGTGTATAGGCGGCCTTTGCTATGTTTCACCAGAAACGGTTCTCTCAACTGAAAATCAAATCAAAATCCCCACAGTGAATAAAAAAAAAACGCCGACCCAGAAGTTTCCCCATTCAGGTAGGCTAGGCTATTGTAGGCGCTGTTCCTAACCTAGCTAACTACTCCTTATTTTTCTACAGTCTATGCCTTATATATATGTAAAAAAAGTACATGTTTTTTCATAACAAGCAATGTATTACAGCCGCGAGTGCGATAACGTTAGGTAGCACTGTGGAAATGTCGACGTTGCTGGACAATTGTATAGAGAATTTCTTCAGGGTTCATCAGAAAACAGTTGTAGCTTCTTAAATGTAGGCTATTTGGTTCCTTAAAATGTTTATTTTATTTCCCTGCAGTGCACCATGAGAGGCTGATGTATTCTCAAGCGGCGACACTGTAAGACACTGTAATTAGGCTAATTTAGAAGTTCAGAGAAATGTGAATACCATAATTGGGATGTCGACGACTACCACTAAAGGCAGTGGTTCTTAAATTCGGTCCTGGGGCCCCCTGCATATGCTGGTTTTCGTTCCAACCACAATTGCAATCCCAGAATTTGAACAGGTTGTTGATTTTTCTTAATTAGGTGTTTTTCATGTTTAGAGGGATTATTTCCCTTCTGAAGCCACATTATGTTAGCAATAGCTATGCATGTCATGAATAATAGAAGTCAAATATTCACATTGTGCTATATTGCAAACAATTACAAAAAGAGGTAAAAATGTTTTAACTGATCAAATTAAACAAATTAAAGACTGAGGTGAATCAATAGGCTTCTAATTGGTGAACTTGTGGACATATTGGCAACTAAAACTAGAGACTTGGTAAATAATGAACAATTCAAAAGACAAAGCAAATGATAATGAGCCAAACCTGCATTGTGTTAATAAGTTTAAGGAAAACATTAAGGAACTTAAAACACAAGTGTTCAACTACTGAATTAGGAGCCTATTGATTCACCTCAGTCTTTAAATTGATCAGTTTAAAAAAAATGTTACCTTGTATTATTGTTTGCAAGATAGCACTGTAAGCACAATATGAACATGGCATAGTCTTCATGGTATGCATAACTATTTCTGACATAATTTGTTTTAAGAGGGTAAATAATCCCTCTAAACATGAAAAACACCTAATTGAGAAAAATTAACAGCTTGTTAAAATTTTGGGATTGCAATTGTGGTTGGAACGGAAACCAGCATACACAGGACCGAGTTTGAGAACCACAGAGTTTAAAATGTTATAAACTTATCTTATCCACTAATGTACTGAGTGGGGTATACAATATAATGTACTGATTAGCCTACCATGGCTTTAGATTTATATGAAAGCATCTCAAATCTCACCTAGTGCTTTGAAAAAAAAAAAAAAAACTTCTCCAAAATGTTCATAAATAAAACATTTTATTTTAGGAAATGCCCTGGGTGAGGTTGTGTAGAAATGCAGGAAATTAGTTTTAAAAGGCTCAAATGTTTCTGGGGGAGGACCCCCAGACCCCCCGATACTTCATATTGCTTTGCTCACGGGAATGGTTGAGGGCCTCGTTCCAATAGTCATGGTTCACTACTGTTGGATGGTATATTATTAGTGTACCCCTCCATTATCATCACAAAGAACATTTACTGTTTGTGGTCCCCCCCAATGTTCAAATGAAACCTCCGCCCCTGCCTGTAGTTGTCCTTGTACTGTATGTACTTAGGCCTCGAGAGCCCTTCTGGTGCCAGCACACATAGAAACCTCCCGGTAGGGCGCGCTTTGCGAGCGCACAAAAATTTATTATAGGAATTTTTATTTTATTTTATATATATATGTATATAAGTGCTCCGCTGCTACAACTCCATCATAGGGGAAACACTGGTATGCTTGTATGCCCCACTCAGTATGCTTGTATACCCCACTCAGTATGCTTGTATACCCCACTCAGTATCCTTGTATGCCCCACTCAGTATGCTTGTATGCCCCACTCAGTATGCTTGTATGCCCCACTCAGTATGCTTGTATGCCCCACTCAGTATGCTTGTATGCCCCACTCAGTATGCTTGTATGCCCCACTCAGTATGCTTGTATGCCCCACTCAGTATGCTTGTATGCCCCACTCAGTATGCTTGTATGCCCCACTCAGTATGCTTGTATGCCCCACTCAGTATGCTTGTATGCCCCACTCAGTATGCTTGTATGCCCCACTCAGTATGCTTTTATGCCCCACTCAGTATGCTTGTATGCCCCACTCAGTATGCTTGTATGCTTCTTGCAAAACCCGGGATGGCTCATGCTGCTGAATATTAGGAGTACAATTTAAATCTGTTAAAAAATTTAAAAAATAAATAAACTAAGATATTTGTTTTTCATATTCACATATTGTTTCTACAGAAATTGCCCTGGGACAGTTTAAGCCTGCTCTATTAATTCAAATTTTATACAAATTTGACCGGCTGTGGCAGGCTTTCCAACGGCTTTAACTCGTACCTGCCGAAGTCTCTTGTTAGTGGTTGGCTGCGTTGGCTTCCTCAGATTACTGCAGAGCGTTTGCAGACATTTCATCCAGTCCTGTGGGTAACCAGAGATAATTCCATTACCTGAATGTTACCCCGGCCATCAGAGGATTTGTAAGGGGAATCAAGCCTGGATTTAAATGAGTGCATAATTACACATGGAGAAAGTGGCACTGGCAGTAATTCCAAACTTAATCCAATTGGTGGGAAATGAGAATGGACTTAATCCGTTTTGTAGAAAGTAGACACGGTGCGCAAACCTGAGCCTGTTCAGGCGTCTCTCCTGCAAAGTAGAAAATGTACTGCTCTTCACTGAAGTGCTGAACCACAATCTGGAAACAGTTTGGCCTGTGAACAGACACAAGCAATATTGACTACTTCTCCGACTGCGGGCTGAACCACTGCTTCCATCCCGACTCGGATGATATCCCCCAGCTTTGAAGGACGAAAGTTAAACGGCCTTATAGCTTCATACTGGTATCTTGTCTTATCTTCCATTTACGAAAAAGAAAATCCCTACTCTATATATCTTGTCATAAACAGTATAATAATAATAATCATAATAATTATTATTATTATTAATATTATTATTACAACAGGAAACTAGAAAAGACCAAAAAGTGGCTTTACTTCAATTACATGGAACAGGCTCTATCTGTATGTCCGTCCATCTGTCAGTAAGTAATTGAGTGAGTGACTGAGTGAGTGAGTAAGTAATTGAGTGAGTGACTGAGTGAGTAACTGAGTGAGTGACTGAGTGAGTAAGTAATTGAGTGAGTGAATG
>CM056376.1:40055943-40083443 GCA_029718625.1 Synaphobranchus kaupii
ATTATGCATGCATATCATTAGAAATGAATCCGCTATTCATAATTAAATATTTGTACTGATGGACTGCATTGAGTTAATCTGGAAAAGAAATGTACCCTTGGGCTAAGCCAAAAAATATATATATATATATTGTCAGCACTAGCTTTCTTGCAACCAATTATTTTTGCAACCACAAAAAGGAAAACCAGTCTTAGTGCAGATCAAATCAAACATGAACAAATATTTCTGAGGGAAAATACAAGCAGAATACTTACACTTTGCCCTCATGTGGGTCTTCCTCTCGTCCCTGAAATGAGTTTGATCAAAATTAAGGAAAAGCAGGCGGTGTACTCAGGTGATGGAATAAAAACGAACACCAAATATGCCGTCTAAAATAGGCCAAGGGATGGGGCCCGGTTTTTCATGAAAACCAGTCAAAGACGGCAATGTTTGGCACACAAAGAATTGCATAGTGGGCTGATCTCAGGTCGGAGTTCAGGCCTGCAAGTACCGACTAGATGTCTACCATGATATGTTAGAAAAGCACAAATAATAACCAAGTAACCAAGGTCGAGAGAACAGGCAGAAGGTCACACGGGACGGTTTGGAAGACACCGTTGACCATCACGGAATGTGACTTCATCACATTCCACGTTTAAACCCAGTGAATAAGATAAATGGCCCTTATTGTGCAAGGCATTTATGCAGCCATGCATGTACTCACCACCTCTTCCACCAGATCCTCCACAATAAGGCCCTGCTCCTCTGTCCGGACGTTGGTCACCCACATCCAGCCGTCCTCCAGTTCATTGTGAACGATAAACATGTCCCCTTTTAGGAAACTGGCGAGAAAGGGACAGAGAGGATTAACGTTTCTTTGACGGCACGTGCAAACGGAAGAGTTTTGAATATCAGGCTCTGTTCTGTGGGTGAGTAAAATGAATCATTTGTGAGCCTGCAGTGCGCGTGTCGTCAGGTTCATGGGTCGCTGGGGGCCTATTTTTATCACGTTCTGTAAGGCGGCTTTTCTGACTCGAGGGGTTTCCTGTAAGCTGAGGCCCAGCCAGTGGACGCTTCAGCAGTTTCACACAGATAAGAGCACAAATCTGCATGCAACAGAGCCGGCCTTTCACTTCACAGCACATACGGCACCTTAGAAAATACCGCACATTTCTGGGTATACAGTATATGCGTGTGGGTATACGTTTGTGTGTATGTGTAGTGTATGTGTGTGTTTGCGCACACATATGTGTGCGTGTTTGCGAATATGTGTGCGTGTGTGTGTGTGTGTTTATACACAGAGAGCTTCAGACTGACTTCACTGACACAAGCTTCAGATTGCTTAACAAGTGTAACTGTTTTAATTCTCAGTCCGAGACGAGCATTAAAGATAATGTAAAATGGGCGTGGCCCTGTACCCACCTGATCTCATCCGTATCTGGCACTTTGGTGTACGGGAGAATGGCTCTCACCCTCCGCCTGTCCTCCACGGGCTGCAGACAAACAGAGGACATCAACCAATCAGCATAATAATAATAATAATACATCACAAATACAATTATTCTCCACACTTGTCCAAAATGCTGCTATTATTATTATTATTATTATTATTATTATTATTATTATTAAGAACATGTTAAAAAGCTGACTTTTATGATCTGTGCTCCAGGCCAGAACCTCTGCTGCCATGCACATGTTATTCTGACTCTTATTCTGTGCAGTCGTGTTGCCATTGGTCAAATTAACACGTATGAACAGTTGTCTTGGCTTGAACAAAATATTTTTTAAATCCTTGTGATTAAATGAAAATAAATATTTCACGATTAGCGTATGCTTTTTTTATTGGCCCAGACAGTACATATGAACAGATTCATTTGATAAGAGTTTATTCACGGTTGTAAACATAAATATCAGTTTTTATACGGCGCCGGTACTTCTTTCCCTGAGTGCAGTGGTCCCAGGTTGCTTGTGTAATATGAAACAGTTCCAACTGAAAACAGTATTAAATGTAAGTAGTGGAAGAATAATGGGGTAATATACACCCGGACGACCTCTGGGGACATATACTAGCTATTGTAAAGCCAGGAGATCATCAGAAACGTCTGCAAATATCCTTCACCGCACGCAACAACCATCTGGGCCAATCCAAAACATACAGCAAAGCTGAAATAATATCAAATAATATCACACCCTGAAACTGAACTAGCCTTTAAGCGTAAATAGTGAATAAAATAATGAATGGAACCCTTCATCCCGCGTCGGCCCTGTAGATACCCCACCCCTCCGAGTACTCTCATCCCAGTTTGGAAACCAAAGCGATACCACAGCTGGTCTCCTTCCACCACTGCACAATGCAGTATCTCATTACCTGGAAGCCTGAACAGGACAGGGCAAGCCCTGGTCTTTAATCTCCACCAAGGGAAGGACAGTCTTAGCGTGGGGAACAGAAACAATGCCCTGATGTCACCTACAGCTATTATTATGAATGGGTACTAGTTAGCACATGCTGCCCAGAAGTGACCTATATTTATTCATTGAGAATATCCAAGACAGGTTTCCCTCTGGTTAACTGTAGTTATTGATGAAGAATATCCAAGGCAGGTTTCCCTGGGGTTAACTGTAGTTATTAATAGAGAATATCTAAGGCAGGTTTCCTTGGAATGACCTATAATTATTAATAGAGAATATCTAACAGTTTCCCTCGATTGACCTATTGTTATTAATAGAGAACAGTCAACACAGGTTTCCCAGGAATGAACGATAGTTATTATTAGAGAACAGCAAAGACCCGGTTCACTGGAAGGACATATAGTTATTAATAGAGAATAGTTAAGGTGCCTTGGAGTGACTTACAGTAATTGGATGGTTTTGTCCTGAAGTGCCCTCTCTTTCTCACTCACCTCCGGTGGAGCCACAGGCGACAGCAGTTTCTCTCCCTTAAGCAGATAGGACACGTAGCTATAATAGCCAATCAGGTCCGACAGTGAGGAGAACCGCCTCCCACCGATGTAATAATCGCCACACATGGCAATTATCCTGCAGACAGAAACACAAACTCCTGCTAGCATCTCACACACCGCCTGCATGCATTAAACAAAAAAATAAAAAACCTTTCAAACTACCGGAGGCTTGATTGCAAGAATATTACTGCAGCTGAAACAGAGTGTTTATCTGAAATAAGACAGGCCTCTTTTGATATTGTCTGTTCCAGAAATGTTACTTTGGACTCCCGATTTAATTCCCGGGCTGTCTGCGGACAAGGGATTGCGGACCGTCTTGGAACAGTCTCCGCTCCCCTAATTCGAGTCAAAACAGTCAAATATTTTCACATATTAAACGGAATAAGGAAAGACAGAAAAAAAATAAGAACAAAATAAAACTGAACAGCTGTGCGAGTCATGAGCCATGTGAAAGCGCGGATGTGTCGGGGAACAGTCTGTTTCAGAACATAGTGTCAAAATTGCGTAATGAGCTGTGTTAAGATATCCCACTCTGGTAAAACGGGAACAAAGAAAAATGGTCAAGAAGTTCGGGCTCCATTATATTATCATCTTTTAAGAGACTCCACCGCATCGGGGCTGATTAATCAAGCGTCAGGACTCGCTAAGGCATTTATTTTTCTGTAAACTCATTAGGGATTAAAGCACAGAAACGCGTATTCTGGAGGCAAGTGGCTGCACAAAACCACCAGAACAGACAGCCCTCCGCTTTTCGGGCGATTGACAGTGCTCAGACGCTGCATTTCACAATAGCCCCTCTGTTGTCTTCTTTTGGTTTTCCATTTCAGTCATCCCACGCATGGACCTATGCCTTGCGCCTAAGCCAAAATAAACTCTTCCTCTCCCTCACTCACTCACTCAGCGGACAAACAATGAAGCAGTTTGCGCCCACTTGTTTTGGAGGAGGGCACTTCCTATACAGTAGACTTTGAACATATAAAAGTGTAAAAAACATTATTTCTCATGTAGTTGCATTCACAGGGACCATGTCGAATGTTGAATAAATTCTGTAATATGTGCTTGCTTTGGCTTTTATTTTTAATGCAGTCTGCCAGGTAGAGACCAGGTCATGTCTCCTGCTCATGAGCCAGGAATTCTGGGATGTGAATTCAGGCCACTTGAGGCTAACGCAACATCGGCTGATCCAATCTGATTTACGGATATCAGTGAAGGGCTGAAGCGAACATGTTAATCGCCGGCAGTGCTGTGTGCAGACCCTTAAGGCTAGGGGAGAATGAGGACCAGGCCAAGTGAGCACATACTGCCTTAGGGCTTTCAAAACCAGACTACACATTATTAAAACAAGAACAGATCCAGAGGGGATCGGTCTGTAGAACGGGTTCAAACCTAGGGCAGGCTTGGCTGTACAGTCAGGAGCTACGTAACAGGCCTGAGCCCCAACTAAGTTATAAGAGTCTGTAACGGCAAGGCTAAATGCAACGTCCTACTGTCAGTGGAAGGAGGATTTGGGTTCCTTGCCTTACCGCATAGGGAACCAGCTGTCTCCAAAGATGGGTGTTAGCTCTACTGTCATACTGCGTGCCATCCTTGTATGGCCCAACAACTGAGGGCCTTACAAGAGTACAAAATAAGAAAGAAACACCAGCACACAGCTATAATGCTCCAAAGTGATAATTATATTAATATTAAGCTACACCCGTGAGCAGTGACAACATTTTGACCAAATCGGTCTTCGTCAAGTAAGGGTTCTCACGTGATCACAGATGTAGCTTAATAAAATGATCACTTGGGAGCATTATAGCAGTGTGCTGGTGTTTCTTTCTTAGTATTCTTTTTTACCTGGCACCTGCACTGAGTTTTGGATGTGCGTATGCCTTCATTATAATCAGTGGACTTTAGAAGAGTGCACACACTTTGACTGAAGTGTTTCACGCAGGTGGGTAAAGTTGGCACAATGGTGATGAGAAGCACAATCGTCGACTATTTTGAGAGAAAAAAGTTTGAAATTGTTGAAAAAAAACCTTTCAAACACTTTTTTTTCCCCCCAGTCAAAAAGTAGAGCGATTGGAGACAGGGTTTATGTTGGCATTTAGCACGGTATGCAGACACCCCTGCAGTGAGACAAAACCCGTACGGTTCCGTTCCCTGGCATGGACGGCGCTCACCTGAAGTGGTTGACCACGTTGGTCATGCTGAGAAAGGACAGGACGAAGGAGCCGGGCCGGCGGTCACTCTCCCTGATGAGGTAACTTCCCGCCGTCCTGGCTTGCCGCAGACGCTCCTCCGCGATGGTCCGGTCCAGCTTCCCATGGTACCACCTGCAGGACAGAGCAGCCTGATTATCACCACACCTGCGTCCGTAATCAGGGCGACCAGGTGCTTGAGCAGGAAATACTCAACTATTTACTGGAGGAAGGTAGTCTACCACAGTAACCTGGTACGGTTCACACAACATCGGCCATGGGGCAGTTAACCACAAATCCTGAGGTCCAGAGTCATCATGTCCAACTAATGACCAAGTGATTCCCTCATCTTAGCATGCGAGTAGGATGATTCATGAACCACAAAGAGCATGGCAGAGCTACCATGTCTTATCAGTTCCTTCCTCAGCTTGCATCGCAAATGTTTAATTTGATTGGTTCATATACGTAAATCAGTGATCACATGGTATTGTAGCTCCACCCATTATGGAGTTCAGGAAGCTTCACTTTCCTGTTCATTAGCCACCAACATCCGACTACATCAACCGACTACAGCATGGTGACAGGGCCAGGGCACAGCCTTCTGCTCACCCCAGACTGGTCCTCTTTTAATGGCAGCCATATTGGTCTAGCTCTCCAACTTCAGTCTCAGCCCTGCGGTCTGCCTTTCTGCAGACATTCACAAAACATAATGCTTATGAAATATTACTCTTATACGCTTCAGAAGCCAAAAGCGACACAATTCCAGGGACGACTTGGTCTACATGCGATGTTCGGTCTAAATTAAACAACAAAACCATGTTCTTAATAAACCCCCTCTACCCATGTGCAATAACCCTCTACCCATGTGCAAAATGAAAAAAATAAAAACACTGCTTTGACTAAAAAGTGGAGTTCCCCAACACCAGCCTCCACCGCCTGTCTCCCAACCCATTTTGCCATCCACATTTTTGCAGGCAACTCTGAATTTAGCCTAGATTACACTATGAAAGACTGTCCTGTCAAATTTGTGAGTTAAGCAACAAAACATGAAATTCAAGATTCAAATCAGAGCAGAATTTTTGAAGAGAATTGTCACTCTGAAAGTTGGCTCGGGGTAAAGTTAAAATGATTTAACTTCAGCTGAATGATTCAACTGCTTCCTAAATTAATCAGGTAAAAAGTGAATCTAAAAGTAAATTTAAAACATGAGGGTGTAAGACTGCAGGAAGGATGTGTGGAGCGTGCGTGCGTGCGGTTTGGTGTGTGTGTGTGTACGCGCGCGCGTGTGTGGTCTCAGAATAAGTGGTGCATTTAGAATGGGCGTGGGGGGGACTACACTTGGGACAGGTGTGGAGAGATTGCGTGGGTAATGGCGAGTAGGCGTTCACACAGAAATAGAATATTTCATAAAAAAACGAAGCATTGGTTTTCCCCCCCCGGCTCAAGGCCATTTCTCGATCTCCACCTCGGGCCCGCGGGGGTGCGTTTCCTCTCCTTCTTTCTGACAGAAACACAAAGAGCTGTAAACTAGTGACGAGCTCAACTCCCAGCACAACTTATCCAGTTTGCCCGTTTCAAAAGAAAACAAGATTCAGGGGGGTTACAATTTACAGGTGGAAAGGACTCGAATGCAACCTGATGGCTATTCTCCTGGCTGCCACTGTTTTTCCATATCTTCTGTTTGTCTCTCTCTTTTCAGTCAGAAACGGTACTTCTCGACAGAACCCCCTCGTGGCATCAGCCCGTAACCTTAACTCTATGCAAACTTGAGGGGTGACCAAGACCTGCACGTTTTACACGTCAACCGCGCTCACCACACGCGTGCGAGCGTCAATCTCTCCGTATTGTGCACAACGGCTCTGGCGTTAAACAAACGCCGTTTCCACGGCAATAGGGGGCCGACGCCGTCTTGTGAGAGCGTTTTCCGATTCATGAGCATCGTTTACTGGACCTTTCATTCTGATGTTGCCGTGACGACCAGCGTTGTTCGTGGAACTGGCGCTCTGCATGTCATTAATTTGATTCATTAAAATAAAAAAAACATAAAACACCACCTGCTACTCTGTGATCTAATTCGAGGGGGGGTAGTGTAGCTGCCATGGATCGGTATGAAGACATAAAAACAGTCCTGTAGCTGGACTGCGGTCTGCAATGTGATTAACAGGCTACAGTGTGGTTTCTAATTAATTGCATGTGCACAAAGAGGAGTTTTATTGTTTATCCTAAGAACCATTGTGGCCCAAACGTGCTCAACATATAATTTGCAGTAACGTTGCTCTGGTATTTGTGTAAAAGATAGAGGCACTTGGTGTAGGTCTATATACTTCTGAAATAATAATGACTTTTCTCACCTCCGTCCCTGAAATAATGTAGTTCCGTTAACCTTTGTGTCCCATTGTGTTATAATGCAGCGATCCAACTTTAACAAGCTTTCATTGTTTTTACCTATGCCATGAATATAAGCTAACGATAAGCTAACGATAAGCTGACCACTGTCCTTTTCATTTTTCAAGAAGCATGGATGCTTCCGCCAACTTTCATTAATCATGAGGGAAATTACTATGCGCGACCCAGACTGGTATAAATGAACCGATTAACCAGCGTTATGGAATCTGTCACTGTTGGCTCAGACGGCAGATATGTGGGTTCTGTCTGACAAGGGTCATGACTAATGAAACAGCTGTAAACCACATTCATCTGTGACTTTTTGTGAGGGCATGTCATCGAAAGGTGAACAACATCCTGCTCTCCGGTGAAGCAATGTGACTTTGGCCAGACAGAGCGAAACCTGAAAATATTCAGAATTAATAATTGAGTAAAGTGTCTGTGTATATTAATTTTGTGACAGAATGTTTGATGGGTGTCATGTCTTTTAGCGCTCCAGGGTTTCACTTCCACATGTCATGCCAGCCAGGAGGAAGGAAGGAATAAACAGGCCACACCATTCGCTTCTTTCTTGAGCTGTCGCAATGAGAACCGCTGCTTATGGAAATATTCATAGAGCGTATACACATATCATCCATAACCGTTCAGCAAGACACAAGTCATAACATTCCTAACAAGCCTCCTTACTAATAGTGAAAGTTAATTCACAGAAAGAGCCTGAACTTGCTGATGTGACATCATGTCTGGCTTACTTTTTTGCTTCTTACTAGCAAGAAGTGGGGGTTTGGCAGGGTGATTCATTACAGAGACAGATCCTGTCATTGCATGAACTATACACTTCCTTTCAAAAAACACACGTGCACAAGGACACCACTCACTCACTCACTCACTCACTCACTCACTCACTCACTCACTCACTCACTCACTCACTCACTCACTCACTCACTCACTCACTCACTCACTCACTCACTCACTCACTCACTCACTCACTCACTCACTCACTCACTCACTCACTCACTCACTCACTCACTCACTCACTCACTCACTCACTCACTCACGCACACACTCACACACTCACACACACACACACACACACACACACACACCATGAAGCACTAACAGAATGAAAACGTGTGAGGCCGTATCCGTCCATGTTCAGCCTGCAGGTGTACAAAAAAATGAATAAAACAAAACAAAATAGAATAACAGTAATACATGCCGTATGAAAAGGAAACAAAAGCTGTGTAATGAGGAGTGAGCGCACGTTTCCCTTGTAAAGATCCGTGCTTTCAACTGCCACCTGGCCTAATTACACCATTTGTCAAGACAATTAGAACAAGCCTTCGAGAACCTTTACAGAAAGAAAAAAAGAAACACATTTAAGAGGGCATTACGACGCCACTGAAACTAGACGGCTTTTTCCGACCACTGTCAAAACTGCCAACCGGTTCCCCCTGCCTTCACACGTTCACACATTTAGGCCTATGCATTGGCCAAGTTGAGAGGTGGAGGAAACCTCACACTGGCTTCAGAACTCGAGGGAAGTACCCCCGCTTCCTTAAACGCGAGGGTGTGCAAGAAGCGCCTTCGTACCCGCGCTCAGCTGCCGCACGCCCACAGTTCACAGGTTTGCGACACGTGACCGAGAAACCTGAGCCTGTTTTGAGCGACGTGATGAATTTCTGACTGAGGTGCTCGGGGAAGGGGAGGGGTTGGGGGGGGGGGGGGGTCACACAGGAAACAGGTAGGACGAAACGGTGTGAGAGCAGCACGTAGGTTATAAACTCTTTGACCCGTTACTAATGCAATTACTTTCAAAAGACGCACCAAGAAAAAGAAAAAAAAAAAGATGACATATAAGAACCTGCATGCGAGTAATTGTCCCCACCCCTTACTTTCAAGCCTGACATTTTCAACCTCTTTCTATCCACTTTCTGCTGTTGAGCTGGGTTATCAGTAAGCATGAGCAATGACCTACAACTGTCAGAAGAAAGGCTGCATCAGATGGCAATATAATAACCGAGAGGGAACAGTAGCCCAAACGATTGAGTCTCAACACTGACACTTAGCTGCATGAGGACACTGCTCTGTCAAATCACAAAACCAACGGCAGTCTCAAAACCAACGGCAACGGAACAAATGAACGGTTAAACGGGAGAGGACTTCAGATGATGTCCGTTACATGGAACCAAGGACACCATAGAAAATGACAGTTATTGGATTGTCACAAGCCACAATAAAAAAAAATAATAATAATAAAACAGTTCAGTTTCCTAACATAAATGTGTGGCTTCTTCCATCAGCTCCAGATCCTTCATACAGCAGGTTTCAGCCCATTTGTTCTACTGCTAACTTCCAAACAGCGCATGCACACTTGCACAGATAACAACACTGTTATGAGTCCACCTATCCATCCATTCATAAAAATACTCCAGATAAAAGATATATACAGCTAGGTATGCAAGACATTTTTAGCGCCACAAAATTGATTTAGTTTTCTTTCTAAATAGCCACCTAAGGAGATCAACTTTAAATTATTTACAAAAAGCTTTTCGACGCCTTCGTGAAATCTCCGACCCCTGAAACGTTATACAGGAAACAGAAGCTTGGCCAAACTCTCGGGTTCATGCTCTGGCCGCTCGCGTGCGCGAGACACGCCGATGCCCACTGGAGCGCTTTTAACCGAAGGGAAAAACGCGAGCCGGCCGCGGCGATCTTCGGGCGAGAGGCAGAGGGACTGCTCAAGTCTGATAGGGTTACGGGTTCGGAGGCACGAGGATGGAGTTGCCAGTTCAGTGAGCTGGGCGCTCTCCCTTGGCTGTTAGGAGCGGCTCCCTAGACGCGGAGTCACCGCTAGTCAGCGTCGCCGAGCCGGGACACCGTGGCACGCCGCCCCGAGCCGCTGTCAACGGCCAAACCAAGCCCGCGGCGTTTTCACCTCGCAGGCATCGTCCCGTTGAGCGATCTTACCTACAAATGGCGTATAGGAAAGGAAAAACGCACGGGCATGCAACTGCCGCACTATAATCCAATTCAAAGCTGCGCAAAGTTTTTCACAAAGAATTCTGAGCTAATTATAATGTCGGGGGGATTTAATTGAATCTGAAGTGTTTTGATGGATATTGAAAAGGAGAGTATCGCAGACATATCGTGCATGGAGTGCTACAAAGCTCGTCTTCCCTGAGAAAAACTAGGAAGTGAGATGACAGCACCATGACACTAATTAACCTTTACTAATTAATTAATTATCCATCCACTGCAAGAGGCAACAGTGTTCTGCCACTATGCTCCCTGTTAAAACACAGAGGCGACCACAGACTCAAATGAAAAGGAAATAGTCTTTGCTGATTATTGTACCTGCACAGTCCTTTTGGTGCCTTTTCACATGCAAAATCCGACAGTGGAACGGCTCTTCCCAGGGAACATAAAAATGATAAAGCATTTTACCTGTTGTTCATGCAACTTGGAACGTAACACCAAAGCCAAAGCCGCGGCGCACTCGGGTCTTAGGAGGACTGTGACAAACGGGACGTTTTACCGCGCCTCCTAAATCCCGAGAAACGAGCGACAACTCCGGCAGGAGCCGCCCTGTGGAACACCCTCGAGTCAAAGACTGAAGCAGATTCCACAAGCATATCCACGACAATTCCCCTCAGGACAGAAAGAGCGAGAGAGAGAGAGAGGGAAAAGAACTACAGAGGACAAGAAGGGAAAAAACCCTCTTCGATCTCTTTTCCGGGGGGTTTAAAAACGGGGGTGACGGCGGGGGGTTCGGGAGTCCCGACTTACGAGGAATTCCTCTGCTGCATCTCCTCCTGCGTGGCGGGCGCTGGGAAGGTGAGGCTGCCTCTCGGGCTGACGGAGAGCGCGAGTCGCTGCGTTGCTGCGTTTCCCCTGTCCTGCCAGGCATTACTGACACGGCTCTAATTCCGTCTCTACCATCTTCCCTGGAACCTGCTACTTTGCTAAACTCATCATCGGACTGCGGGTCAGTGAGCAGAGCCAGCCGCTGTCTCTCTCTCTCTCTCTCTCTCTCTGTGAAAGAGGAGTGAACAACTAAAACCCAGCTTTGCAAAACTTTGCATGTGCTCAGTGCGCTGTCTGTCAATGGTGTGTGTGTGTGTGTGTGTGTGTGTGTGTGAGTGTGTGCGAGTGTGTGCCTGTGAGTGTGTGTGTGTGTGTGTGTGCCTGTCTGTGTGTGAGTGTGTGCCTGTGAGTGTGTGCGTGTGTGTGAGTGAGCGCCTGTGAGTGAGTGTGCGTGCTTGTGCGTGTGTGTGTGTGTGCACCTGTGAGTGTTCGTGCGTGCGTGTGTGAGTGTGGTGAAGAGCAGGAAATAAACCTGCATATGAATCAAACATGATTACATGATCTTAAAGGACAAATGACTTTGTAGGAGAGAGCACTCTTCTCTCCACTTTCCCCTTAGAAGCAGGGCAGAGCGGTGTCCCTATTATTGGATCCTATATCCATGGTCGAGATCACTCAATCTCAGGCACGAGAAAACATGCTGGGGGAAGAGGTGAAAGATGGGGGGGGGGGGGCATCCTACCTCAAAATCGGCCACGCCTCCCCCAGCCCCCGTGAACGCGAAACCTTTCTAGCACTCTTAACCAATGACGGCACCTCTCCTGACCCAGTCTCGCATGTCTGGCAGGAGAACCCTGCTTCCGTGGTAAACCGTGCATTATGCAAATCACGCTCTGTGACTACATTTCATTTTAGCTTTTTTTCTTCTTTTCTCTCCCCTCCCCCTCTTTTGGCTGTAAAACGCAGGATGAAAATGAGCTCAGCGGCTGCGCAGCGCAGTTTGGTTAGCTCTGCGCGACCGAGCGCCGCAGTTAACCTCAACCGGCGGGTTAGCAGTCGGTGCGTCGTGCAGGGTCGGCTCTTAAACGTGCCGCCGAATCCGTCACAGAGCTTAAGGTCAGAGGGCATGTGCAGCCGCTGCTCGGCCCGGTCACATGGGGCCAGGTTATGGAAAACCCCTGTATGGGTGGTACCGCGTGTGCCGTCCGGCATGGTGGGAACTTTTCCACTGATAAACCAACAGCGAGCAGCGACCCGTACGCCTCGCGCTAAACAGGCCAACGCTTTGGTCTGACCTGACCAAAAATACAGAGAATACTTGTCAGTTAACAATAAAACATAATTTAAAGTTTTTTTTTTTAAATGTGTCTATGTTTGTGTGTGTGTGTGTGTAGAGCTCATTAAAACTGTGCAACTAAGTATCCAGAGCAAGCTACAGTGTCGTGTTCAATCGTCTTGAAAACAGGATACGCTGAAGAAAACTAAAGGGGACTGTTAGCCGGCGTATTGGGAAGGATAACAGGACATTGCATAACGTGCAGAAAATGTATGGAAACGGTGTGCCTTATCGATGCCTTGCGCAAGCCTAGCAGCTACAGCGCTTAAACACACATCGCACGTGTGGCCCACCCAAACGGCCAAACAGACTGCAGGCTTTCACAGGGGACCTCACGCAAACGCCCCCGGCTTTTCAACCTAAAGACACAATTGTGTGTGTGTGTGTGTGTTTGTATGTTTGTGTGTTACCCCAAAGCAGGGCTAGCAGACTGCAATTATCAGGCAAAAGTCGTCATACATCGACATTTTATTTAACGACAATAAGGGCATGCACAACTTTTCAGTTTGAGTTCTGCCCATAAAATACACGCTTCCCAAATGCACATTTGAACGGAAAACACAATCAACGCCTGTTTATAAAAGTATCACTATGACAGAGATGTTAAGGCCATAACAAACAGCAGTGTGAGGCATGGTGGGCGGGGGAGGGGCTGGGCATGTACTCCAGTTGTACGGAAATGACAGACAGCAGGCTTGGGCAAGCAACTTAACATGAGTTGCCAAAGCACATGTTCAGCTTTGTAAATGGATACAGTGGTGGAATAATGTGACATTTGCATGGAGGTCTGCTAAGAAAATAAATAACATTACAAAGTGAACTATAACTTGGCTCAAGGACTGCTTCAAGGTGATATGGCGCAAATCCCTCGTTTTGGAATCCCATTAATTACGCGCTTCGAAAAAAGCAATTAAACAAAGAAGGATTATGTCAGCGCTTGACTTCAGAACTTTCAATAGCAGAGTGCTTACCTGGCCAACGCACTGCAACGCTGACCTGGAAATCACACATTTCCAGTGGAGCGGTTCACCGCTTCATATCCAGTCTTGTCTTTGTGGAAGCTTAACATCCAAAAGCACTTGTGTTTGCTTTTGCTTGAGCACGGCTCTGGGAGTACATTAACTGCCTCTCCCTCGTATTAGTTACTTCGTAGTTAGCGGCAGTGAAATATTTACTGCCGAGTCCATTGTTTATGAATGAGCGCTACCGTAGGGAAATCATGAATGATTGTAGTGACCCGCCGTTGTTGTGTTACGTGGAGCTAAGTTTAGCCACATCTACTGGAGTCAGCTTGGTAGCAGTTTGCACTTTCCTCTAACAAGCACATCGATGCCTCCCTACAAGACCCCGAGGAATTGCTGGAAGCGACACCGGGGAAAGGCCATGTCAGAAGGTTCAGGGCTATGGCCCGGAGAATTAAAAGCACAGAAAATAAAAGGCGTACTCTCCAGAAAACAGCCCCTGACATGACAGAAAGAGGGGACCCTGGGACAGCTTTCATTTGCTGAACTCCCTGAATCCGACATCGGTTATTATCGACTTGCTTGGCAGGCAGAGCACGGGCTTACATTTCGCACGTCGCCCATTTATATGGCCGGTTTCTGCTGAAGCGGCTCAGCTTGAACGGCCTGATCTACAATGCAAAACCAAACTGGAAATCAAACCTGCCACCATGGACTCGAAGCTACAGCTCAGCCCCCTCCCCCAAAATGACTGGTTGCCAGAACTGCTGTTGCACTTAAACAAATTATTACACCGTTTCTCCGCAACTTATCAGACTGTTTCTGAAATTGTATCAGTGTCTTTCCACAGTCTTTTTTTCACCAAGACTTCAGCCTTTTTCACTGAGACTTCATCCTTCTTATCCCCTTCTTAATCGCATAGCCTATTTACCCTACGTTATGTATTTTACATTAGTTAATGTCTATTTATTTTTACCAATTATTTGTCTTGTTTGTTTGAAGAGGGAATTGGGTTTTTAAAAGGGACTACATAATTATTTAATTTTTTTACTAATCTATTTATTGTTTGAACGGTAGTGCAATATAATAATAGGCCATTCTGACACAGAGTAACCGCAGACAGAGAGACTACAAAAGAAATATCAAAAAACTGCACCTTAACAGGCGGGTATTAATGGTGCCAGGAATGGCAGTCTTCCTGGTAGAATGCGTGCAGGATTTTGCTGTGAAACTGTTCGCATTTCTGCTTTCAGGAGACTGTACCGGCACCTCTGCCAGTCGATGAAAGTGTCATATAAACTCTAGTCCACTGAACATCCAGTCTGCACGGTATCCAAGCCATTCCTCCTAAAGCCAGCGCTGTCTGTCAAAGTGTATCAGCGGTGCATGCAAGGACCCTCATATTAATTGGGTCATGGCTACAGTACCATAAACACGAGAGTCTTCAGAGCTACACGGCTCAAGAACACTAGTCTCCACAGGGGCCAGGGCTCTCCTGAATGTTTGATTACGTAGTTCCAGACATCGGACTAGTAAACCTAGGGGTATACTACGAAGCAGGATTACTGAGTTACAGGATAACTGCACTGAGTAAAATCTGGAACATGGACTGAAGTAAAAAGAGCTGTTCCGGGTTGTACTCAGTGCTGTTATCCAGCTAACTCAGTAATCCCGCTTTGTAGTATAGGTTTAGGAAAAAATCTTTATTTCCCAAGTTACCCCTTATGAGGGCCCCTTGGGAAAGAAAAGTTTGCACTGGCCATTCAGTGTACTGTAGCCTTTAAAGGGATAGTTCGGAATTTTGGACATAATGTCTCAATTACGACTTACCCATGATGTAGTTGATTGATGGAAACCATTTTCAGCTAATTCCATGCTGTCCCTTCTTTTGGACATACACACGTTGCTAATGCTAGCGCAACTCTAAGGTAACCGGTAGCATCCACTACCAAACACACTTAAACACTTCACAGTGCACCCAAAGCAAATAAAATACGAGGACAGTCTATCTGGGTTATTTTGAGTGTTTATACCATAATTTTTGAAGTCAAACTATCGTTGAATCCTTTACTTTGTGCTGACCTATATTCTCTGTGGAAGTACGGCGGCGGAGCAAACTTGGCCATTGCAACTTGTTGCTCTTCTTTGTTGTTGTAGTCGACCAGTGCCGGCAATACATTCGTAGGTAACGTAAGGTATCGCTCCCCAGATAGACTGTCGTCATACTTTATTTGCTTTGGGTGCACTGTGGAGTGTTTAAGGGCATTTGGTAGTGGATGCTACCGGTTACCTTAGAGTTGCGCTAGCATTAGCAATGTGTGTATGTCCAAAAGAAGGGACAGCATGGAATTAGCTGAAAATGGTTTCCATCAATCAACTACATCATGGGTAAGTCGTAATTGAGACATTATGTCCAAAATTCTGAACTATCCCTTTAAGTAGGAAGAGCACTGGCCATTCAGTGTACTGTAGCCTTTAAGTAGGAAGAATTTGGTCCCTCGTGTTGAAGTTTTACCAGCGTTTGTTTAAGCCTCCTGGGAATACGGTGTTGAGTTTTCTATTCCAATGTCTTTCTGTCCTACGTCTGTCTTCCTGTGTCCAGTTAATGTTTGTACTACTGCTTTGTAGTATAGGCTTTCATTATGCATCTCAGAGTAAGTGTGCTGATCTAGGATCAGTTTTGTCTTTGTAGCTCATAATGGACAAGGCAAGAATATGGACAGGGGAAACCTGAACAGAGATCAGTAGTCCTACACCAAGCCACTTTAGAAACTCTGACCCAGGGCTAGTGTAATCGTGCACACATAACATATATTTACTTTCCCCCTACTGGCTCCAAGCTCACAGAGGCTGACACATATGTTATCAGCTCAGTGTGTTGACTTCCTTCCTCTGTACCGATAAAATAGCCTAGTTATTCTAAAGAGTACGGAGATAAAGAGGGGAAGGGGCACTTTGGCCCAATGCACAGGGTTTTAATGTAGTTTGCTCAGTTTGGTCTACACATTCATTAATAAAGTCATAAACTCATCCGCACAGTGCACGCCACAGCTAATTAAATAGGAGGGGACGGAACACAAAGCAGGGTCAATCCCAAATTCTTGCGGACAGCACACGTTTGCATCACGACGGCAGTCTTCAAATGAAGAACAGGCTACTTAAATAGGCCTAAGTCGCACACCATTAACGGTCATTAAATTTACGGTAAGGAGCAATAACGGTGTACTGAGATTCCAGATGCCTCAAAGAGCGGCAATGTGTGGGTGACCAGCAAGAGCTGACACTGCCTAAAAAACGGGGGGATATCAACCCAAGAGCCACACAATCATTTGACCTCCTGCTATTTATCATACTCCTGTCTCAAACGGAGACGAATCATTGCCATAGCTGTGTGTCATGGCAGCACTTTTTGAAATAGACCACATAAGTGGGGCAGGTCTGTGACGCCGGAAATTGGTACCAGGAAGTATCTCTCCCCATGTCATTTTCCCATAGACAATTTCTCTAATACAATTTTTTTGTAAAAACAAGAGATCACCGAAACTTCTATCCACCCAAGTGTCCGTATATGAAATAACAGCTACAGAGAGTGTAAAAGCAACCTCCATATTATCCTCATTTTGACAAAGGTGCAAGCGCGTAGATTTAGGGATTTTACGTCCCCGTTGCCACTGCCATTAGACGCTACCCTGTCAAGCTTTCTAACATCTCAAGAGCCAAAATATCAATAATATAAAAACGATACTTTACAGGCCAACTGTGTTCCATATGTCTGTGACCATCACAAACACCCTTAAAACCCTTTTAAGCCTTTGACGAATCAATTCAAAGTCACAGTCTAGAACTACACTGCCTGGCCAAAAAAAAGGTTGCACACTCTAATATTTTGTTGGACCGCCTTTAGCTTTGATTACGGTGCGCATTCGTCATGGCATTGTTTCGGCAACCTTATGCAATGTCACAACATTTATTTCCATCCAGAGTTGCATTAATTTTTGGCCGAGATCTTGTATTGACGACGGGAGAGTCTAACCACTTCGTAAAGTCTTCTCCAGCACATCCCAAAGACTTTCAATGGGGTTAATGTCAGGACTCTGGTGGCCAATTCATGTGTGAAAATGATTCCTCATGCTCCCTGAACCACTCTTTCACAATTTTAGCCCGATGAATCTTGGCATTTTCGTCCTGGAATATGCCCATTGAAGGGATAACCTGGTCATTCAGTACATACAATTTGACTTAATTTTATTGCTGCATAACGTTTCTGAGCCTAGACCTGAGCAATTGAAGCAACCCCAGATCATAACACTGCCTCCAGAGGCTTGTACAGTGGGCACTATGCGTGACAGGTGCAACGGCGACTTTTATTTTGGCCAGGCAGTGTACATTGCTTTCAATTACCAGTAGTGATTGTTACATCAGCATTAGAATATTCAGTTAAGAATGTTCTAATCACATATTTGTGATCTTACACCTACAAGGGTTAAGGTGTAAGATCACAAATATGTGATTAGAATGTTCCAAACTAAACCGTATAATAGAATAGAATAGAATAGAATAACTTATTTTCCCGTTTGGGAACTTCAGTTGTAGCCCCAGCAACAACAAAAAGACATATCAAATAAAGACATTCAATAGAATCATTTTATTAATCAAGTGAATTAAAGTGGAATAAAGCCATGATTAAAAATAGCCCCCGCTGTCCCGAGATGTCCAGTGTCATTAAGCAGTCCAACACAGAAACTCTGCCTCCACGATTTCCTCCATACACGCAGTGTTGCGGTCCCCGTACAACACCCTCCGAAACGGAGCACCGAACTGCGTCAACCTTCCCAGTCGTCGCCTCACTCCTCCCCCGGTTGCCTCCCGAAGACTGCCTGCACTCCCGGATCAGTCCCGACATCTTCAACTCCGGTGAAGAGCGATTGCTGATGGTAAACTTTGTCGCTGCAGATCCAACGGACATTCCCGAGCATATGATATGTTGTGAATGCGTCTCCATGGTGACGACCACAAACAAAATTATATCGACTAGACAATTTGCCAATATAATCAAAACGAGCAGCAGGAGTGCCCTGAAAAATCTTCAGCCCGCTTCCCCGTCCCACTACAGAAGCCAGACACAACAAAACACATTCAAATTAACAAACACGAACAGGAGAGACAGCTGGACTACATGTCGCCATTACAGCGCCACGTGACGTCATTTAATGCTGATGTAACAATCACAACTGGTAATTGAAAGAAATGGAGTTCGAGAACAGTGACTCAAATCCGGAAAAGTACCTGGTTTAGATTCTCCTCCTGTCATTTTAAATCCAACATGTCAGAGCTGTGTTCTTGCTTTCAACTATTTAAATGCAGCTACATGCTCCCTTGAAAACAGCAGACCAGCATGCTTTCAATCAAAAAAAAACTGAACTGTCAAATTCAATTCAGGTCTCCCATAAAACCACTGAAATGATTAATTGTGTACGTATGGGTATGATCAGTAGTTACAGTATTCCATAAAACACGGGGAAAATATGGCAGTTTTAAAAAAAAATAATTTCCCCCAATGCGCCATTGGTCTAATTTACGCAAATAAAAGTCTGCAATGTCAACTGTTACTTTGCCCCAGATGCTGAGAGGATGAAAAACAGGTCCCACCTCTCACATTTTACACAGCTTTGCCTTTTATGGTCTGTCTCCTGCCAAGTATATGGAAACCTATCAGTCTACCTCCACGCAGGGCTATATATTGCTGTATTTTATAGGTTATCATGTGATCACACACTGGTGGTGGTAATGTGAGGTGGCTGTGTAGCCTACATTTCCCACCCCATTTGTTTCATGTAGGCTAATTCTCTGGGGTCTTTTTTCCCCCCTCTGTTGCTAAACAATTTACATTATATTTCAGGATTTAGCAGATGCTCTAATCCAGAACGTATTACACACATTACATTGTACATACAATCCATTTATATGGCTGGATATTTACCAAAATGTAAGTTAAGTACCTTGCTCAAGTATACAGCAGAAGCTGCTGGGAATCGAACCTACAACTTCAGAGTTACAAGCCCGATTCCCAAACCATTATGCCACAGTATACCACAATACCACTGAGAGCACTTCGGCAAGCCGTGTCCAACAGACTCGCTTTCACCCGCCCAGGTGCAACCACGGAGGCGACCAAGGACGTGGCGGAGGTCTGCAGATGACATAAGACTCGTAGGCGGGAGAACAAACGTTACATGCTGCCTGAGCGTCAGAAAGTCCCCTTCGAGCACCCGCGCAGTTAACCTCTCGCTGCGCGCGCTAAGTCCTGCGGCAGATTAAATCAGAAAAGTCGTCGGGTTGTGAAAGGCAAGGGAGCCGCTCAAATTTATCTGAACTGACAACTGTGGCGCTGCTATCCTACTGATAAGATGAGAAGGGAAACCACATAAATCCCTACCTCAGCCAGCTACCCGTTTTCTTTTACAGGAAGCATGACAGAGAGCAGCGAATCAATTTATTTTCCAAGAAGTCATAAATCACATATATACATGAACTGGTAGCGCCCCACACCGCAAACTACAGAAAGTAAATAATTAATTAAAAGATAATGCTGCTACAGCAACCTGGTTAAGTTCTTCCGCACACAGCTATGGCAATGATTCGTCTCCGTTTGAGACAGGAGTATGATAAATAGCAGGACACTGGGTCTCTCTCTCTCTCTCTCGTAACAAAATGTAATGGCCCTACTCCCACCGTGTAATTAAAACGGCTTTGCAGTGGAAACCCAATACATCAGCACCTGCGCAGCTCCACGTAAATCTCTGATGATGAGACTATGCAGGGCCAGTATCACTAAACTGGATACTGCAGTGTTAACAGTATGGCCCTTGCTGCTGTAATTTGCCCTAAAAAAATCGAACCAGCAACGAGCTGCATAGATAGAGAGCCTTTTCTCACTTTACAGTCGGGGATGTTGCCATTTTTGATAGAAAGACCACTGCAACTTCCACAAAAAATGGATAATTCCCTATGGAATATGACCATCTGGGCTGCCCGCAACCCTCAAAGATTCTCTTGAAAGTTTTATATAAAAAATATCCTTGATAATTTGAACTGTGCGCCTTTCTATTTGTATTCTTTTTACCCCATTTGCATGCATCTAACCTTATTTCAAGACTGTGCATTGCATACAGGCCTACCTATGTCAGGTCAGTGAGAGAAATATGCGCAGAGGCGTTTTTTTTAGTGGCGGGAAACAGACGCGAAGACGTACAGCACAGAGACATAAAGAAAACGCTTTCGAGACGGCCTGACCGCACCGTTTCGTGGCCATTGTCGGCTTCCATTGCGTCATCTCACAACACGACTGGCTGGCTATTCAAAACCACCCCGTTAACATTTTACACAGGATGTGGGCAAACAAACATCATGTCAATAAATAACGAGGAAAAACATTATTTACAGGTTCGTCTCACGGGCTCGGGTCTGATATTCAATCAATTTTAAATGACTACAAATCTCACTGCAATTAAACTGCCACCTACCGCACTGGCATAGCGGTTGATGCATATGCATCAAAAAATGCAATATTGAAGAATTAGGAGGGGGCCAAACTGTCTATCTACTCTCTTCACTCTACACCTGGCCTCACTTCATCAAAATGTCACTTGGTTCATTCAGGACTTCAGCTGTATTCAACAAGTTGAAGCTGAAAATAAACTTACAAAACAGGACAGTGGGAAGTCGAAATAACACACTTAGTTTGGGCTACTCTAGCCTACTCACACATTCTCAACGCCAATTCAAAATAAACCACTGAAGACCATCATCATCAGAACATAGTGAAACCTCCTTACTGGTTCGTAGGCGGGGCAGTGAGTGGAAATGTCACCTCCTCTTCCTCGTATTCTGGTCCATCCATCATATCGTTTTCATCCACAGTGCCGAGAGTCCCGTAAGCGGGCGGCGGCGGAGGAGGGGGTGGCAACGGTGGGAAGTAAGTGGTCCCGTCCGGACCCATTGAGATGGGCGACATCCCGCTACTTAATCCCTCTGAAGTCGGGGAATAGGACCTCCCGGTCTCGGCTCCTGAGCCTGTCCCAAAAGCAATGCTGTGTCCACCACCGCTGCCACTCCCAGCGGCTGACGAGACTGATCCGGAGAGATCCCCGGCTCCGGGGACCGGGTACATCGGCATTTCAAGGAGAGCGTCGGGGGAGTTGTTAGATGGGTGGCGGAGGATTTGATTTGGTCCTGGGCCCAATTCACTGACCCGCACCCTCGGTTTGGGATAATAAAAATGGGCCGTGTCCGGGCCTCCGCTCATAATCCCCGTCCCAGCTGAGACCAAACCTGTCTCCTCGGTGCTGACCTCAGCGGCCATCATTAAAATAACGTGCAGAGGAATGGGGAGAAGTCAAGAAGGGATCCTTCCCCTGTAACTCCGGCTGTAACACTCTCTTACTCTTTAGGGGAAAACAAATGCCAAACTTTCAACTTTCAAAACACCGCGTTAGCTAGCAGCTAGCTATAACTCCGGGCACACTCCACTCAACGGGAAAAAATCCGCTAGCTTTTAGCCAGCTGGCTAACAAAACGTTACACTGGAAGAGTTCCGAGTCTTCATTGTTTCCCCTGAATTTAAAGTTTGCTGAAACTGAGATGATCGTAAATGCACGCTTTAAATGCGCACGGGGCGAGAGGGATAGTGAGTCTACTCGTTTATTTCCTTTTGTGTAGTAGGCTATGTTCCTTGGCACATCCCATCTGCAGAGCAGTCCACTTGTCGAGGAGTGTGTTGTTTATTGTCAGTGTGTGCTCCAGGTTTTTTTTTTTTTGTTTCTTTTTGTTTTGTTTCCATTGAGTTTCAAAAAGCTGTTTTTTTTTTTTTTTCCTAACGGGCAAAGCCCGCTGTCGTAATGTGGTCCTCCGAGGCAATGCGATTATCCTTATTGCACTGCCAGGTGAGAAAATGACAATGTTTCTTTCTTGCGTAAGTTCTGTCTTTCTTTCTTGATTACAGGGCTGGTGGCTCGTCTCTCGCACTCTCTCTACCTCTCTCTCTCTCAGAGCGCGTGCTTGATCTCGCGCAGACCCAGCGAAGCGAACGCAGAGCAAACAGAGCGCGGACGCCCTCAATCCGTGTCATCTGTTATCACAGCTCATTGTGTTTTGTGGCAGGATGCGGTGCTGGGACGATAAAACTGTTATTTTTGATGTTGCGTGCTTTAATTTGTGGACAAGGGACAAGGGACGTTGTTGCATAACTAAGTCTGAAAGGCTGAATTCCTTGGCTTTATACCTTGGAACAACATAATAATTACTTATTTAGCTAAATATCCAGCTATTCATTACATTATATTCAAGCATTTAGGAGACGCTTATCCAGAGCGTCGTGCATAGCTTATTGTTTGCAAATCATCAATACAGTTGGATATTTACTGATATTACTGAGGATTCCACAAATTGAACGAGGGGACTGATTATAAACAATGTGGCCACTGAGGATTAGCTTGGTGGTTTGGGATTTTGTCAACTTGAGGAGGTTGATATTTGGCAGCAGGCTAGCACACTATAAGGGGAACTGAAAATGTATCCAGAAGATTCAAAGCTGCAGTGTTTATTTAAAACACATGAACATGAATTAACATTAAAAGGATGTCTTACACTCAGGTGAAGCACTTAATTTAAGAATAGGGTTTTCTCTATTTGTGGAGTGCAGTTAGTTTTTGTTCTCTCTTTTCTGAGAAGATTAAAATTCTGAATGTATAAAAAACAACTTCAGTTCGTTAGACAATTAAATAGTTTTTGCAAGAGCCAAAATGGAAAATTAAGAGACCAGAACATTCATACAAGGAAATAATGTGAATATGCTTAATCAAGAGATAAGTTTTATATTCTGAACCTAAACAGACATATAACAGCTGCTGTCTTTGTGTCTGCCTTTCCACCTACGCACATCATGTTGAATCACTTCTTAAAAGACTGCACATCTTATTAACACAACACAACTGTAGATTTGAGGTTTGGATTTCAGATTTTGACTGTAGAATGTATTTTAAGAAAGAAAACTGAGAAACAAATTAGGTGTGTATCTCCAGCATGCATTTTTGCTGGGTATTAATTTACATGAGCTTTAAGAAAAGAACAGAAAAGAAAAATGAAATAGAATTATGAAGTTGGAAATCAGAATCAGATTTAATTTGTGCATATTAACATATAAATTGTATAAAGATTGCTCATCAGGTAGACATTTGTACTTATGTCATTCATTAGAAAGTGAATCACCTATTTGTTCCACCCTGTTCCACTCTTTCAAATTATTATTATTTTTTTGCATTGTTTAATGGCTTATTCAACAAATTATCGTTGAATAGGTCATTGGCGGAGTATTTTATGTTGTGAGGTGTCATCAGTGCTGTGTGTTGTGGTATAAACTGTGCCGGTAGTGTGTGGAATTCTTTTTTCTTTTTTTCTTCCAGTGGTCTGCACCACAAATACTGTAACTATAATTTTCACCTGGGGCTACAATGCTCCTCAATAATCTCTGAGAAGAGCCTCCACTGGTTGACTCTGTAGGGTGAAAACATCAGCTTGTCTGAAATGTGTACTGTAAATTGTAAATTGTATTGCAGGGCTGTAGAGCCTTTGGGCAGTGGAGAGTCCAGTTGCTCAATGAGCTGTCCACAGGTGGTCATAACTCTGCCCACATGTAGTAACCTCTAAGTGGCCCCTGCACCCAAGTATATACTCTCTCTCTCACACACACACACACACACACACACACACACACACACACACACACACACACACACACTCTGTCTCTCTCTCTCTCAGCAGGACATAGATGTGTGATATATTTGTACATTGAGTGGACAGCTATAGCGCTGTCCCATTGCAAGCAAAAGACCTGCAGAGGTGTCAGTCTTATGCAAACTTAATGCTGCAGCTAGCATAATCTCATTATCCATTATCCCTCTACCACCGTCACACACATACACACACGCACACACACACACACACACACACACACACACACACACACAACAAACAGGAAATCAATGAGTACACAATACACACTGCGCTGCAGTATTTGATTTGAAAACCCACACATGCGCCATCATACCTACTGGGAAACAGGTTAGGATGGATGCACATGAGTGAGTATAAATGTATCCATAATTCCCTGGCTTACATGTATGTGCTGGAATTTATATTTTGGCAGGTTGATCAGTCCACTGACCTTGCTTTCAATGTATAAATGGATAACTCAATCAATCAGTAACAGCAGATTCCAGCCTTTTTCTACCATATGCTTCTATCAAAGGACGCATTACACTGCAACTAAGCTGGATTTAATGTAAAAAGATATTAGGAGAAATGCATTAGTGGAGAAGCCTGAATAAATGGTTGTAAACACAGATAGAGTGTAATGATATGCTGCTTCCTTAAACATAATAATGGCTGAGGTGATGGTTTGATGACTGAAGACTACGTTTTCCTATGGATACTATTTTCCCATAGATTAAGGGTATATACATAGGCTAATATTTTATAACGTTATCTTTCTTTTTCTATTGGCAGGGGTTAAATAACAATAGGGAGGATGAATCTGTAATGAATAATAATCTACATTAGTTATAGCTGAATAATGAATATAGTACAGGTGTCAACAAATAATTGTCAATGCCACGCTGCAATCCCTTGCGTTGTTTTGTGATGAGCTGGAGTGCTCAGACTCAGCTGGGATCACCCTTTGCCGCCAACCCTGCCCACAGGTTTGCCCTGGCTGGTGGAACCCGAAATGGCTCATCGCGGTAGGGGGTCTGTGATCCAAGAAGCACAGTGAATGCAAACTGTACAGCTGAGAAACGCATGTGTCGATTTAGGAATACTGGGAAAATGCAAGGAGAGAAAAGAGAGAGAGAGACCACATTGCAGCCTCCAAGAGTTCAAGACAGAGCTGCACTTGACCACAACATTTAAAAAAATCCGGAGAAGTACGGGATTCTTACTTCCCCAAAATTGCACAAATAAAGCAGAAATTTCAAATCCTCTCTGGAAAGGACCTGTGTTGACACCACACATTACTAGTGATCAACATAAACAAGTGACAGCCCTCCACAATTATTGGCACCCCTGGTAAAGATGAGTAAAAAGGGTTATATAGCTTAATCTCACACTGAAAAAATGAGAAAAATCCAACCTTTAATTGAAGTAAATTTATTCTGAGAAAAAAAAATCCCTCATCAAGAAATAATTATTTTAACAAAACCACTTGTGCCACAATTATTGGTAGCCCTAGAAATTCTTATGAACAAAATGTAACTGAAGCATTTTTTCCATTTATATTTTACTTTTTAAAGTTGATCAGTCTTTAGGAACTTTCAAGCAGTAATCCATGGCTTCCTGTTTCACTGGGGTATAAATATGGAGGTGACACAGAGGCCATATTCCCTTATTCATACATCAACATGGGAAAGATAAGCGAACACACAAATCAAATGAGGGAAAAGTGTGTTGAGCTTCATAAGTCAGGGAATGACTATAAAAAATAGCTACTCACCTGAAAATACCCATATCTTCCGTTAGGGCAATACTTAAAAAGTTCAAAGAAACTGGAACTGTTACAAACTTGCCTGGAAGAGGACCCAAGTTTATTTTTCCCCCACGCACAGTGAGGATGATGGTAAGAGAGGCAAAAGAAAATCCCCAAGGATCACTGTTGGAGAATTACAGAGGAAAGTAGCATCTTGGGGTCATCAAATCTCCAAAACTACCATTAGACGTCACCTCCATGCCAACAAATTATTTGGAAGGCATGCCAGAAAAAAGCCTTTCCTGTCATTTCACCACAAACGCAAGCACCTGGAGTTTGCTAAATGCTACTGGAGCTTTGACTGGAACCGTGTTCTACGGTCAGATGAAACGGAAATTGAGCTTTTCGGCAACCAAAACTCAAGGTGGGTTTGGCGTAAAAAGAAGGACGGCTATACCGAAAATAACCTAATCCACACTGTTAAGTATGGTGGAGGTTCCGTGATGTTGTGGGGCTGTTTTTCCTCCAAAGGCCCTGGGAAACTTGTTAGGGTACATGACATCATGAACTCCATGAAATACCAGGAAATGTTTAATCTGAATCTGGCTGCCTCTGCCAGGAAACTAAAACTGGATCGTCGTTGGATCTTCCAGCATCCAAAACATACACATCCAAATCAACAGAAAAATGGTTAACTGAACACAAAATCAAGCTTCTGACATGGCCATCTCAGTCCCCTGACCTAAACCCCATTGAAAACCTGTGGGCTGAGCTGAAGAGGAGAGTGCACAAGAGAGGACCGACCTAGGACTCTGGATGTTCTGGAGAGATTATGTAAAGAGGAATGGTCTCCAGATTCCTTGCTCTGTATTCTACAACCTTATTAGATGTTACGGGAGAAGACTCACTGCTGTTTTATTGGCAAAGGGAGGTTCTATTTAGTTCCTTAGACCATTAGGGTCATCAATATGGATGACCTTCTGGGGCCAGATGCATCGAGACTCTTATACCAGAATTTGTCACGGTACATGACCCCCGCGTAGTGACGTAATTCCTCCCATAAAGAGGGGAGCATCACTGCGGAAGTACTCTTCAATTTTCTCGCTAATGCATATTGAGATGTGAGACTGTTTGTATCCTGTGTGAATCCCACATCGGCTTGAGACTTCGGTCGGGGCTAGTATTCCCTAAGGCGGTGATAAGCACTTGTAAACGACATCCGCGGGTAGCTTTGCTAGCCTAGACGGATATCGTTTCTTGGATACTGCTGTGGTAGGCACTTGGTACTGCCACGTTTACTTCGTTCACTCTAAACATGACATGGAACACAAGGAATGGGAATACAAAGGAAACGAAAGGGAGGTGGACTGG
>CM056376.1:40086979-40224327 GCA_029718625.1 Synaphobranchus kaupii
GATGCACTCGATCCATATTTTATCCCAGCCTCTGAAAGTCTTCCCACAAGACCATTCCAGTGTTGTTACGACAAGCCTCCCTGTCAACACTCATAGAGCCCCCTTCTGCTCAACCAATCACAGCTCTGCTGCCTGACAAGGCGTCTCTCTCACAGCCTAAATCTGTGTCACCTCTCTCCACACCTTCCAATGGCAGCTGACTACAGCTCCAGTCAATTACATAACTATGGGGCTACATCAATCACAGTGCCCCAACCGCAACATACTTAAAAACCCTACCTCAACCCCTAACCACAGCTCAATGTCCCTCTCACTGTCTGTCTGTCCAGGGCTGGCCCTCTCTGACTCTGCTAGAGTTCTTCCAATGCCACCAACACATCCCATTATAAAAACACACATACTCGTCACCGTGAACCTACACTCTGACCCAGCCGGAGGAGGATGGGCTCCCCTTATTTCCCACATGGTATCTTCCTATATGCATGGTATCCTTCCTATATGCATGGTATCCTTCCTATATAAGGAGTTTTTCCTTGTCAGTCATTCTGGAATTTTGTTGGGGTTTTACACCAGGGTATACTATGAAGTGTGTTGTATTGAAATACATGTTGATTTTATTTTAAATAGGATCAGACTCATACTGAACCATGAAAGTTTGGGCTGAGATAGTGAGCAACAGAATTAGCTATTTGCTCAAATTTCACCGGCTTGGCTTTAGCATTAGCTTTAAGGTTACCTCAGCAATGACTTTTTCCAGCTTCTTTTTTTGTTTGGGATTGATAATGTTATCTGCAAACACAAATGTTTATTTCCCATAAATACATAAAAATAGGAATGATTTGAAAGTACAGCATTATTAGCATTGTTTTACAAATTTTATAATGCCACACGATACAGGCCTTTAATTCACAAAACAGTATATACTACGACTTGCTCAATGCAATTAGACATACAGCTATAGTAGACCCAGTAGTGGCTAATTACAGGCATGAAATAAACAGTTGTTACTGGCCAGGCCCTGAAACCCTCGTGTATCCAAAAGAACTGAAGAGCAGGATTATTACTTCTCATCAGTGATATCCTGTTACATCCTAATTAGATTTTTCACGTCAGATCAATACGTATATAAAAAAACACATGTATATTTGGTCACTTTCTGAAAATGCGTCCGATGGCTATGAGCCCAGGGGCTGATGGCATTATGGGATGATATCAGCTCCTCCGCGTCCGTGAGTCAGAGGGGTTTTTTTTTCCGTCTGGAGTCGCTGCGGTGAGACCGTCAACAGGCCCTCAGGAAGCAGAGGACTGAGCCACATGCATCAGCATCGTCTGATGAGCCATTTACAGGCACTCTAACCCCCCCCCCCCCCCCCCCGTCCCCTTAGATTTACTGTAAAGAAAAATAATAAACATCGATAACGAGTTGGCCAAAATTCACATTGGCTGTAGCATTTTCCGCTACTCGGCTGTGGGTCCATGACCGTGAGACATGACTGCAAAACCTTTCACTGGACTAATCAGACTTACAGATTGCTCGTGAAAATGGAAATTAGCGTGTAAATGCAGCGACTGAATTGTATTAGGCTTCTGCAGCTCTGCTTATCGATGCCTCGGGGCCCGGGTTAAGTTCGGATATGTGATTTACAGAATGCACACAATAGGCCACAGGAAGACGCGAGTGACTAAAGAAGAGGAAGTGGTATTGAAATAGGCAGATGATACCCTCGTCTATGGCCTAAATACAGAACTACAGTAACTGTAAAGAGGCGGCCATTTTGGCTCCTTGGTTACTACTCAGATCACCGAGGCATTAGTAGAGTAGACGCCGAGGCATTGCTGTTGAACAGCAAGCGTGAATACTTCAGAAAAAGCTGACTTATGTAAAATCATTTTAGTCTTTGCACTTATTTTTCCTTTTTTAAAGTGGTATTTCATTACATGATTTATCACCAGTTACAGATGAATGAAACACAGCTAATAACATCACATGATGGCAGTTACCCCAGCAGAAAGTGCGGCGTAGCACTTGGACCCTTTTTAAAGGGATGAGGTCGACGTCTTGTTGTGACCTCTCACGGCGGACCAATCAGCAGCAAGCCATTGCCCTTGCTCATAAATCAAGGGGCCTTTGACAATGGCAGGGTTGCTGTACGATCAAAGAAGTAATTAGCAGAGGTGGGCCTGGGGGTTGGGCGACGCGTGAATGAAGACATCACCCTCTATAATAGATGGGTGAGGTAACACGAGCATTTTTCGGAGGGAAATTACCTCTTTCTGAGGTGTGGCGGGTGGGGGGTGTGCCACGGTCTCCGTCTCCTCTGCTTTTAAGCCCTGCTGTTTTATTCATGAGCTCCCAATGGTTCCTGTCAGCTTGCATTCTGGCCGCAGACGGAAGAAGGGGTGTAAATAATAGAAAAATCTCCAAAGACGCATCGAGGACAGAAGACTCGGCTAACTGCCTCTCCTTTTGCTAACGGGGGGATGAGGAGCCCCCTCAGTTGGCTGAGCGGGGCACTTCCATTGTCTGTGGCGAGAGCGTATCGCTGTTTTTTCAGCTGCGATCAGCTGGGGTGAACTGGTTTATTGTGACCTGAAAAAAAACCATACAGCATTTCAGGACTGCAAAAATCATGTTTTCTTAAAGCATTATTTAATACAAATGGTTGATTTCCTCAAAATATTGACGTGCCATGTACCCTGTTACTTTTCACAATAAAGCACTGGGTTAAATTTATTTTGTATAAATAAATGAAAGCCTGTTAAACTAACAAGAGGATACCCAAGAAGTATTACATTTATTTATTAATTAATTTTTTTGCATATTTAATTCATTCAGACGATACAACCAAAGCACATTAAAAGTAGGCAGCCTGCCAACATTTACCTCTCCTTCCATTCTAATAGTTGTTTTGTCTGAATTGTATTATAATCAATTTAAATCTAAAGATCCACTATGTCTAATGTTGGCTGACATCAGACCTGCGCCATCACCGGCAGTAATGCAGTGAGGAAACTGATCACCCATTTAGGTAAAGCTAATACTTTGGGGGTCATTCGATAAACCTCTTAATGAGATTCCTGGATCAATACGCCGCCGCGCCACTGACTGAGCAGAATGGACCGAAGGGCCTTCAGCGTAACCTTACGCCTAATCGAAGCCTCAGGTTAAGCACTGCTGATGGTCTGAGCTGCAAACAACGCCCTGGCCTTTTGTTTATGTGTCCCTCAGATCCAGCATCAGACTGCAGTGTCCTGGTCTTTTGACAGACCCGACCTGGCAGAGGAGGGATTTTGAGAGTCGCCCAGATCGGAGCCGGTCGAAGCAGAAGCGTGGTCTGTTTAAAACAAACCTTCCGGGATACGGGAGCTTGAATGAATCATTAACATGTTCTCCTCGCATCCCCAACAATGCCATTTATTTACCTCTATTGATTGGACGAGTAGAGAGATTTCGCTCTGACGGTAGGCAGGAGATGTGAAAAGGTGATGTATGGAGGGAGACCCTGTGCGGTCCCTGTGCCTCTCTGAAAGATGGCTCGAGCTGTGTGATGGTGTGTCTCAGCTGTGTATTAGTGAGCTAAAGAACTCCCAGAATGCACATCTTCTGGAATCCAGCATATCATCTCTACTGATGGGAGTAATGTGAATGAGAGACAGTTCTCCAGAGAAAGAGAGAGAGAGAATGTGCGTGTGTGCACGCGCGTGTGTACGCGTGTGGAAAAGAGGGACAGAGCAATGGAGTACCTTTGTCAGCATGTGTGTGTGTGTGTGTGTGTGTGTGTGTATGTATGTGTGTATGTGTATGCTCAAGAGTGAATATATATTTATATTTGTTTCTGATTTTTAAATATCAATTACCCATAAAGGCGTGCTTCTACTAATCTCCTCTTAGCTTTCATTCCCAGCTTCTTCAGTCTCTGTGGCTCCGTAAGACCCTCTCATAATAATTTTACATCACGCACCCCCCGCCCCCCCCCCCCCCACACACAGCTTAGTAACAAGGCTTCTGCACTTGTGCTGTTCAATTCTGCTTCATCTTGCTGCATTTAAATGCCAATTAAAGCAAATGTATGCCTGGCTTGTGCAGAATTGCGCGTGAGAGTGCCGGACGTCGCAGAGATATGATTTGAGCCCCAGCCCCCAGGGAAATGCTCAGGCTTGCCGCGCGGCTGATAACTTCTCTGTGCAGCTGTCTAATTTATCAGGCACACCGTGGCAGAGACACAGAACTCCACCCTCGCTCACTGCCTAATTGGCCGTAAAAATGTCAGATGAGCAAGAAAAACCTATTTCGAAACATCCCAGTAATTAGAAGTCACAACAGTTTACACGAACACATCCTGGCACAAGATGTTGGAAACTTGTTCTCCGAAGCACCCGTCCGTTATGCATTATAAGTGTATCTTCTTATTCATGATGCATTATGCATGAGTCGTAATGCTGAATAAACTGTGCCCGCATGCGTACACGTACTGCCATGCACATAAAGCCATCATGATTCCTGAATTTGACTGGTTTTGGCCTTGGAGGGAATGAGTCTCTTATAAATAGCCTGATTGGAAAAACTGAGATAATATAAATCAATAAACAAACAGACAAATAAACAAACAAAGAAGTAAATAAGACATTGTAGAGGAACAAAATAATTGAAAAAAGATATGATAGACTATAATCTGCATTGGAAATTGAAGGAACTTCATTTTTTCAAAATCATAGGCTAAACAAAAGTACGTTTCCAGAATCGTGTATTTTTAAGGAGAGCTCCATTGTTGCTGTTGCTTGTCCTCTTGATTTTTGACAAGCTTTTTGTTTTCTCCTCACTAAATGTAGAAGTGCAAGAGTGTCACATGAATATAAAGCACATTCTACTGCTATTTTTGTTCGACACCCTCCCCGCCAAACCCACTTTTTCCTTCAGAAAAATGTGGTAAAATCACTTCTCAGCAGTGGCCATGGGTTAAAACCGACTCAAAGATGAGTTTCCACAAACCCACCGGAAAAAAAGCACTCCAGACTAAAGGATCAATCCCAGATGTTCTGTGAAGCAGAGGAACTTGGACACACCGCTCAGGATGCAGGATGATCCAACTGTTGATATAACAGGAAGCTGTGCTGAAATATCTCTGTGTTTGAATGAAGCTC
The DNA here is from genome assembly GCA_029718625.1 of Synaphobranchus kaupii. Lineage (NCBI taxonomy): Eukaryota > Metazoa > Chordata > Actinopteri > Anguilliformes > Synaphobranchidae > Synaphobranchus > Synaphobranchus kaupii. Next base: position 40,092,122 of record CM056376.1, read on the forward strand.
GGTGTGCTTTGTATGTGTTCATTCGGTGTAGCAAAATTTACTGTAAGGGTGATACATTTAAAAATGAAAGAACCATAACAGCATATTCCCTGTTCATTTCATCCAGGTATACACACATGCATTCAATGACACACACGCACGCACACAGACACACACACTAGTGGAAACATGACAAAAGAAGTAATCAGAGGAGGGCAGGGTTCTGTTAGAACAAATAGCCCAGTTGTACATCAATTTCTATTTATTGTGGATTTGGGAAAAAGACAAAGACAATCTATTTAATTCCAGCCCGCGAGACATGCTCGGACATGATTATGACCTCATTTGACGGTATTTGTGCATGTTACCGGAAGAGGGCCGGATTTGCAGTGAAACCAGCATCTCAGGCTCACAGCTATTCTTTCCCATGGGTCAATTTCTGTAAATTCATTTTCTAAACAAAGAGGAGTCATCGTGCTGCATTTATGGTATGAATAAATAATTTAAACTTTCCCCAAAAAACTTTGTACTTTGAATTGAATTTCCGCGGCATATGGTCAAAATGACAAAATAAAACAAAACATATTGAAACATCTACAAAGGCTGATTGTTTTTAAAAAAAACAATCGGACTAGAATCATCAAAACGTTTAGGAAAGTCACATAATAGGTTCAGACCCTTAGCTGGAAATTCTATTAATTTTTCCCCTTGGTAATAACCAATTTCAACCAGAAACCAATGTTATTGTTCTGGGCTTTAATCCTGAAGAAGATTAAAGACTCGCTGCTGTATGAACAGGCCAGATATGTTTTTATCATTACTGGCTAGACGGTCTATTTTTAGCTCTTCTTTCTCAGTTCCTGTGAGACGTCCAATGAAATGTCCAGAGGAAAATGGCAGAAAAAGAAAAGAAAAATAGATGAAAAGTTCCAGCACCGCAGGTTGAACTTGGCCACTGGATAACTTTACAAAGGGGACGGTGGGCTGGCATGGCAACTGCTTGATTGACAAGGTTAAAAATGGCCTTTATTGATGGCCTGACGCTTTCTATCGTGAATTTGTGTTGGGAAACCTAGAATGGATTTTGAATGGAAGAATATGATATCTTTGGCTGCTTAAAGGTTTTTAAAGAAAAAGTGGCAACCATAGATGGCATGTTTATAAGCACCTTCAATGTAAATAGCCTGTATTAATCAGGGAATATTTATTCCTTCATGTATGTGGTTGTGGGGTGGGGTGGGTGGAGAGAGAATAAAATTCAGAAATCCTCAGTAATCCTGAGTGACAGCTGGCTATATCTGGAGCATGGATATGATGAAGTGATAATTTGAGCCTGAGCTCTACTGACAGCTGCCCATCTGTGGAGCAGTGCTGCAGACATGGGCCCTGGCAGAAGCTGCTGCAGTGGCCTTCTGCTCCATAAACAGCAATAACCACGGTGTTGTCATGGATTCTTAGCGAGGGCACACAACCCCTTATTTCACCTTCTCTGAGCCTCAGTATTGGGGGCACAATAAAGAGCTGGATACAATTATTGTGACCTTGTATAGAGCTTGGAGGTGTATGTGGCATGTAAAGTTTGCAACTAATCTGTTATCTGTTCTGCACTCACTTGTATCAGCTGTACTATTTGGTTGTATGGGAGCTAAGAAGCTTTGTGCCAAAGTATTATCTAATTTAATCTAGAATCTAATCTTTTGTAATAAGACAAGCAAATCCACTCACAAATCCTGCAATTCTATGGGGAGTCAGTTATGTGGCCCTCCTGTTTAGACCCACTACATCGCCAGCTATTTATCATTAAATAAAAAAAATAAAAAGAATAGAAACATTTTTCTGGCTGTGGAAACCGACAGCAGAAAAAAATGTTCTTGTGATTTTGGTGGGTCAGAAACACATCATTAAATGAAAAAAATAAAAAAAAAGTTTAAAAGTTTTATGATGCAGCTATAAAGTTCCATCAGTGGTTGGTGGGGGGTTTAAAAAAAAGAAATGTTGAAAAAAACATTGCTACTCCGTAAAATCTTTACGCAACCTTAATGCAACATTGAAAAAAACAGCAAAAACATTTTGTGCCAGCTGGGTGAAGTGGGTGTGAATGGAGGTACATTATTGGTAGAAATAAAATTCCAGTGCAGGGTAGTAACTGCTCAGAATACTCAGTTTGTTCTGAATTCTGCTTGCTGTATGTATTACCTGACATGCCCCAGGTTTGCATGTGCATAATTTTGCTTACATTTGAAATATTTACATTTATAATATGCAGGCTGTTAAGGCAGAATGCTGAACCAGAACAACGTGTAAGGTGTGCATCTCACTGATCAATATGACCATTACCTCTACTTCAGCACAGAAGGCTGCTGTTCTGCCTGAAAAAAAGACCTCCGAAATGATTACTCCATTATTGAGACAAATTGCTTTCAGTTCTATACAATGAAACTGCATCATTTGGAAACCAGCAACTGAAATTGCCTTTGATGAGGAAGAGCAATTTGTATGTATTTGTGTTCGCATTTAATGTGCTTTTGTCTGTGTGCGCATGTGTGTCTGCGCACACGTGTGCAAACGTGTGCGTTATGTGTATAAACCGATAGTCCCTTTGCCGTCTCAAGATGGCCCTGAAGCCTGAATGTTCAGTAAATTGGCACACATAGCAAGCCATGTTGGTCTGTTGGCCCAGTTAAGGCGTAAGTGATTAATTGAGACGTGCGCACAGCCCAGCCAATGCTGGAGCTCACGCAGTAGCATTTAAAAACACGCGTTGTGGGGGGTGGGTGAGTGAGCCGAGCGTTTGTTACCAGCGGGCAGACAAAAACGTCTATTCTTGGGTCAATCGCGGAAGAAAACTGTGGATAGGCACATCATTTTCCATAGATTTTCTGTTTCTGCAGGAACCAATTATTCAGTCGAGGTCCCCGCTGCAGAAGTAGCTTTTGATTGGCCGTTGCCTATCTGGGTGAGGGGGGTGGTTCCAGGTCGGGCCCTCTCTGTCTCTGTGTGGATATACTGTAACTGGATAGCTGAAACCTGATTGGTTGGACTGACCTAATGGTAGAGTTGGATTCACATGCCATGCTGGGGACAGTGAGACAGGAATTTGAATAATAGATTGCATTTATATTGCGCTTTCCGTGATGTCAAAGTTCACCAAGCCCACTCCAATGCAATGAATGCCATATTGCACCAGTGTGCTCACCATGGGATATGATACAGAGAGCAGATTGCTGCTTGTGACAAGTACCATGGCATGTTCAACAGCCACAGTGAGTCAGGACCTCAGGTTACCTCAGGAACCCTGTGAATCCTATCTGGATCCACCAGCGTATCGTGGTGTCACAGTCATGTATGCAGCCATAGCTTCTCCACAACTAAGCTGTCAGTCACAGGCTACACATACTGCACGCGGGACCACACCCCCAAAAGGCACGTCCGTGCTCAGTAGGGGGGGGGGGGGGGTCGTGTGTTGAGGGTTTGGGGCCATCTGAAGAGTGACAGTAACCATACTGGTCAGGTGTCACTTTGCCTGTCCAGCCAGATCTGAGATAATGTGACAGAATTAAATGACTGTGAAAGCACAGCATTTCACCCAACCCCACTCTTTCCTTCCTGTCTTACTCATCCAGGCTTCCTGAACCCTCCTGACTCACAGATCACTCACATTCCAGTCAACCCATTCACCTGTAAGAGGCTCCAAGTGCAGCTGGTATCGGCAATCTGTGACGTTTCCCACATTCACAAGTCAGTCAGGTGAGTTTGTTCAGTAAACTTCAGCGAACTGACTGGCCTTTAGATAATCTGTGCCTATCAGTAAGATAATCTACAGAATGTATTGCTCTCCTCTGTGATGGACTGATTGGCGACGGGATAAAGGGGCTAAATATCCACAGAAGAAAATCCCCTCAGCTGATGAGTGCTGGTTGCTTATTGCCATGGGGAAATGGTGCCAGAAGTAGCTGTGTCCCAGGCCTGTCAACATATGTGGTCACAACCGTGGTCTAAAGTGAGATAATGTATGCACAGGCACATCACGATCAACAGCAGCGGGAGCTTCACCCGCCCAATTCACACGCACCATCCATTTCTCCTTGCACAAGGGACAAAGTGGGTTACATGCAATGTTCCTCCTCGCAAGCAGGTGCAGTCTGTGTATGCTTATCCCAGCTTGACTCACAGTCATCCACAGACAAATGGTGGACTGACAAAACAAGCCAGGCCTGACCCACAGCTTGTAGGTGAGATCAGAGCAGATGTTGACAAAAGAGGTGAATAGAACCCCCTCCACTCTGAAGAGCCGGCCTTCCCTCGCAATGCAGTGTCCTCATTAAACACCACAGAGTCTCTCCAGCTCAGAAGGAGCGAACTGGATCTGCGATGATGTCACCCCCAGAGGGAGTGCATGATATACAAGGTCTACGGGAAGTTTGAGAACTTGGGTCCCTCTGACAGTTCTGTGTTTGCGATCGCGCTTACGGATGTGGGAGGCGCAGGGCAAAATAACACATAACAGAGGCTTTATCTTGCTGCTCTTTAGAATGAACTAGCTGTCTTTCTGAACGGGATCTGTGCAGGTTTGTTTCTGAGGTCAGTGGCGAAAGTGTGATTGTTCTGCCCTCTGCTGGCAAACAGTAGAACTGCAGAAAAAATGTCAGCAGTTTTCATAATTGTATATTAATGTCTATATTGATCTATGTAGCTGATGTTCTTATCCAGGTGCGCATACAATACCAGAAAAACACCAGAACAACAGAGCAACAAAAATTTACAGTAACATGATCAAAACAATAAATACTTGTAAAAAAACTGAAATACACAGCGAAAATGAAATATATGAATGCGTAGTCGATAATAAGCAAGCTATAACATTGCTACTGAAGATTACCTGTAGTATGGTACTTCATTTAAGAATGTTCTTGGCCTCATTTTATTGTTTTAAATCATTTTATATGATTAATAAGCCTGTAAGTTCATTAAAAAGCCAGTGGTTCTGTTTCACTTGTTTTAAATTACAACAGAACCTCCATGCTCTTTACAAGAATCCAATATTTTTATTTTAGTATTACAATTGAAATGATTTCATATGATGGACACAACAATAATGCCATCACATTAGATGCAGTCAAGTAAAAAAGTCAGCTACTAATTAGGGATCATTATTTAGCTAAATTAAAGCGTTCAGTTCAAAGTAGAGGTAAGCACTGGTTTCGATAATATTTGTAGCTGTCCAGACGCCTCTGCAAGGCACACAAGCAATGTTTCAAAAAATATATGGCATAAACCCCATGGCATTATGTAAAATCAGAAAAATATAAAATGCTTGAACATACAGTGTTTGGCATGGAACATGAAGGGCCATTGTGAGACTGGACAGAATGATTCACAATCAAATTGTCTAAGAGAACTTACAAGATACAAAATGAATACCTGTCAGCATATCTTTGTACACCGAACAGCATGGGCTAGACTGGTAATCACCCACAGATTCAATTGCTTAATAATCACCCCACCCATTTTCCGTGCACCTACTTCAATCAAACCACATTCCAGCTGGCAAATCAGCAAACCCCTTTTTAAGTGGGTTTTAAAGAAAAAATTAACGTGCAGTTGAGTAAGCTGACAGGTTTTCTGTAAGTTTGGAGGTGAATGGACTGTCACAATGTATCAGTGCTCAATTCAAGCTAGAGAATAATGTCTGGCGCTATTGATTTGGGATCACTTGTGACATCTGGTGAAAGAGTTTTTCTTTGGATGACAGCAAAACCAGTCTTCCAGTGTTCCAGGGCAGTTTTCATAGAGAGGAATTATTTTAATTTGCTTGTATGGCTTGGCATGGCACAATTACTATTATGTAAATGGACATGTTGACATGGTGCCAAACCTCTTAAAAACTGGACATCTGTGAGGCCTGGATTAGAAAAGATGTTATAATCCTGGACCCCAATTTTGTATTGTAAATGTATATTATATCATACTCATTGTGAATACTGTTAAATGACATATTTTACACTAAATTTATTCCACCAATGCATATTTATCTTGCATATCATCCTAAGACCTGGCAATTCCTTTTTGTCCCCTACAGGGGACATGAGTCTCTGGTCTTTATATTTTACTATGCTGACACCCAAACTACAAGGGGCATTCAATAAAATTCATATAAATAAGACACTTGCATTAAATTAAAATGAATACTTAAACTTCTGTCGGTTCTCAGGAGGATATTGTACCTGTTGATCACAATGTCAACCGTAATTCCACAGCAAAATATAGAAAATTTAAATTAAATGAAAATGGCTACCATACGACGACAAGAGAAACCTGAATTCAGTGTATCATTAAATCGTGGAACGATTGCAAGAGGAAATGACACAAAACACAACCACAGCCATCACAGATTTTAATTTTACGTGTGAGTAAACTGAGGTGTTATATAAGGACATGGGGCCCCATGGCAATTAACAATTAGAATATGTGAGAACCTTCTTGCCAGCTGTTAGATATTTTCTTTTAAGCTGTACATGTGAGCTGCTTTGCTCATAATGACCTGGACATTTTTATAAACTTGTAACGGAATAAATAAAATATCTTCTTTATGAAAGTTTATGAGAGCTGAAAAAAAACCCCACAGGAACACTGATTAAATTTTTAAAAATGAATGCTTTTAGTCTTAGTAATGGGAACATCAAGCTTAACAATGCACTCATCGCTTTGCTTGCAAACAACTTCACTGGCTAGTGTCTAAAATGAATTAATTTCATTTTACAAATTTCCAATTAAACATTCCCGAATATAATGCCATGGGACGGAACATTCCTGTACGGGACACGTGGCAGGGCGTAGATCCATGGCTTTCCTCTGAAATGCATGGCTCAGCCACCTGTTTCTATGTGCACCACCGCCAAACTCACACAGAGTGGAATCAAAGGAAGACCACTGGCATATGCAGCTGGCATGCAGATGAACGCGGACTGACTGAACCCACCCATACCCTGGGCGACACAATGGGCATCGTCCCCTACAGGGTTATCGGCCATGGTCCAGATTCAACACAAGACCGTGGGGTCTCATCCATGCCCCACGACGTGATGCGCAACCGAATGAATCACTCAGCAGCCCTCTGCAAGGGGAACGTATGGCCCACAGGAAGTAGAAGGAGTGAGACCACCGTTAAAGTTCCATTCCATTATGACATCACTTCCTGTCAGTCTTGTCAGTCACATGCATCCTCAAGAAAGAGGAGAAGGCTGTGTCCGTATCGGAGTCCTATCTACTGCGTCTTGTGTACTGTGTACTAGCATACTGTATACTGCTTACTACATACTGTTTAATGACAAAAGATTATGCAAAAAATATCCTCCATACTATTATCAGTGAAAACCCGAAAATAAGTATATCATTCTAATATTTACAGTGCAGAATTAATAATAAAGGTTTTGTTTAGGGCTGTAACCACTTGCTTGAACTCATGTTTTGACGTGTTTCACTGCAAATTTTTTTTTATTTTTTTTTGTTATTCACTATTTTTGACCAGCAGATGCCAGTATTACAACAGAAACAAACAAATGCTTGCACTCTCTTCAGTTATGCACAACATAACCAACAACTGACAAGGTTATAAAACCATTTGCGTCTTTATTACAGCAACACAGCTTCCTTTTACATCTCGTCTTCATTTCTGGTAGCATAAGATAATGTGCTTTCAGCCCACAAGAGAGATCTTTTGTTAAGTACAAAAACGGGCATTTGTGAGACTTTTTGCTGTTGAGTCTGTGATCTGCTCTGATTAAGCAGTCCGACCTTGCCACACAGAACTTAATCTTGTTCTCACTTAATTGAGCTCTTGAGGCTTTGCATCGATAAACAAGGGCCAAGGCGAGAAAGCCCACTTCTGACAAACCTTAACAAACCAAACCCGGAGTGTGTTCAGTGCGTTAAGAATCATGCGTTCATGTCAAGGGAACAAAAAAAGCGAACCAAAAGAGGAGAAATTACGGCTCCCAACAGCACGCCCAGGCACTCCCAGTTAAAGACCGCAGCCTCAGTAGCTGTAAATAAGCGTGACGGCGGTAATGCTTAATTAAATGACATAAATCATGTTTACGGCGGTGGTCACGGGGAGGCATTTCCCAAGTTGCTGATGGATGGAGAAGCAACGCTGGGCACTCTTAAGGCACGAAGCAAAAAACGCATCACACCGCAACGCTTTAGCGTAGCGCTGAGCTGCGGGTCTGTTTACTTATTCATTAAGCCGACACCTTTTAAACAGGGTGGATTACAAATAATTGTAAAGTAGAGGCCAGACATTTAAATAAATGATAATTTACTGCCTTACAACCCGGTTGAACACCAGACCCTTAAAAAGTAACGGCAAGGCGTCATATCCACTTAATTGCAAATGACCATATAAATCATACAATGTAGAGCGACTAGTAGCTAGCCTATATGTGAGGATAAAAACTGCATTCAGGTGAGAACTCAGTTCAGCTGGTATTTCAGAGCAGATGAGAAAAGGATGCTCATGTGTGTATTACGAAGAGCCAAGTCTTTAGAGGATACGCACAGAGTAAGGGATTACGCTGATGATTCAACAGCTTCGTAAGAAAGCCCTGAATCTGTTGAGGTGAGGGAAGCGGACATGTTTCATTCATATTTCCACGACCTTGTTTATTGAGCTTGATTCGAACCCATATAACAAGCAACTATTCAACAGGTTATAATGCACACCTTATCTATTTACACAGCTGAATTTGTATGGAGTGATTTTGGGCTAGGTGTGGTCATGAGTGCAATTAGCAGGGCCTTACCTAGGATTTTAACCCACCCCCTTATCAGTAACAATCCAAGTTGATAATCTACTGGAGGATTTGGAGGATTACAGAAGCATAAACATTGAATTATCAATGATTAACTATACTTCCTCTTCTTCATTGGATTTTAAGAACACACTGCAATGCACTGAATGGTCAGACTGGCATGAAAATTAAAAATGAAATGAAAAAATAGGGCAAGAGGTTTTCATTTGACTATTTTCTCTTATACCCAAAACACCCTTCCGTTATCTAACCCGCTTATTCTTGGTCAGGGTCAGGAGCTGGAGCCTATCCCAGCATACATTGGGCGAGAGGCAGGACTACATCCTGGACAGGTAACCAATCCGTCGCAGGGCACACACACCATTCACTCCCACACTCATACCTACAGACAATTTACACTCTCCAATTAGTCTAACCTGCATGTCTTCGGAGGAAAGCCACGCGGACACGTGGAAAACATGCAGGATCCACACAGAAAGGCCCTGGCCGGGATTCAAAGCCGGGACCTTCTTGCTGTGAGATGAGATAATCCACACATTACTCTCTACAAAACATAACTGGCAAAACAGTTATTAATTGAATCATAACAAGATTTGGTGTGATTCAGGACAGCCAGCAGACTGGAACTGCTGTATTATACATAATATATGAGACATTATACACTGCCTGGCCAAAAACAAAGTCGCTGTTGCACCCTTCATGCATAATGCCCACTGTACAAGCCTCTGGAGGCAGTGTTATGATCTGGAGTTGCTTCAATTTGTCAGGTCTAGGCTCAGCAACATTATGCAGCAATAAAATGAAGTCAGCTGAGTACCTGAATGTACTGAATGACCATCAATGGGCATATTCTAGGACGACAATGCCAAGATTCATCGGGCTCAAATTGTGAAAGAGTGGTTCAGGGATCATTATCACACATGAATTGGCCACCAGAGTCTTGACCTTAACCCCATTGAAAGTCTTTGGGATGTGCTGGAGAAGACTTTACGGAGTGGTTCGACTCTCCCGTCGTCAATACAAGATCTCGGCCAAAAATGAATGCAACTCTGGACGGAAATAAATGTTGTGACGTTGCATAAGGTTGTCCAAACAATGACGCGACAAATGTGCGCCGCAATCAAAGCTAAAGGCGGTCCAACAAAATATTTTTAGTGTGCGACTTTTGTTTTGGCCAGGCAGTGTATATATTGCACACAGTGGATGGGCCTATGCAAAGGGATGAAGCTTAAACACTGAACCAGTATTATACAGAGATGGAAATGACAAGCAGAGTATTTTATGTTCACCGCCATTGAGGCAGTGCAATTCAAAGCCAATTCAAGAATACGTGACGGCTCTGAACGCAAAGTATCTGAAGATGCATCATAAAGGACGACGATTCATAAATAATAAGAATCCTGTATTTTAATAATGACCAGGGGCCGCAGCGTTTGATCATGAGGATCAATAGACCGGAAACGTAAATCCAACTTTTGGCCTTGTGCGTAATTAGCTATGTTCCAGCATGGTAGAGACTTTCATAATAGAAGAACAGAGCCGTCAAGAAACAGAACACTGGAACCACAGAACAATCGGACCGCAGAATTGTGGAACCGCAATCTCCGATCTGATGTGTCGATGAGTAATTAAAAACAGTGAACAGGGATAAAATGATTCTTAATATGAATTGATAATATTACAATAGCTTGCAGCGAAAGTGGACACAGAGCAGCCCTGTCAGGAATTATTATCAAAACTCCCACAGGACACACACTGGCATTACTGCAAGACGTCCCGAGCCTGCTAATTAGCAACAGCTGGGCACTAGGAATGTGAATCTTTGCGTGTTTTGCCTGAGTGTGGTGCTGGGCATGATTGCTAAATTAATCTTTCAACATGATGATTTTTCACATAAATCTCCCGCTTAAAATTCATCATTCAGAATGTAGGACAGTTGCACTCAACATTCTCATTCTCTTTCAAATAACATTTCAGTTTAGAGAGAGAGATGTTTTATTTGAAGTGAGTGAGAGAGAGAGAGAGAGAGAGAGAGAGAGAGAGAGAGAGTGAGAGTGAGAGTGAGAGTGAGAGTGAGAGAGAGAGAGAGAGAGAGAGAGAGAGATGCTTAATGCATACGGCTGTTTGACCACTCCAAGCAAACAGCTGAAATCGGTTTTGTTTTCAATGAGCTCTTCCAAAAAGATCACAGTTTTGTGAGACGCGAGTATATTATTTCTGATGGGGTGGAAATATCATTTCGAGGGCCATGATAATAAAGACGTGAAAACTGCGATGAAAAGGTCTTGCCTCGACCGCTCTCATTGAAGTCTGTCATTACCCTGAGAATACAGAGGCAGAAACACTTGAGTACCCACTGAAAGGTGATTTGCGGTAAATGAAGGCTTTGCTGGAGTCAGATGCGAGATCTCTTGTTCGTGTGTGTGTGTGTTTGTTGTGTGTATGTGTGTGTGTGTGTGTGTGTGTGTGTGTGTGTGTGCTGCAGGAACAGCCTGTAAGGACCTTGGACAGCAGCCCTGCAGTCCTCTCACATACGGGCAGGAGTAGGATTTTACTATGTGTGTGTGTGCGTGTGTGTGTATTTGAGGGTGTGTGCGTGCATGTGTGTCTGCATGTTTCTGTGAGTATGTTTTGTTTTTGTGGAATTGTCAGCCAAGCTTCCCCAGAGCAAACAGACATCACACAGTCATCATCTTGCCAATGGGTCTGCTCTCAGTCACTTTCATTAACTGTGCATTCTCCTTCCTTCTTTTTCAGTTTGGGTATTTGTGTAAAACTTTTGATAGATTTTTTTTCCCCTTTTTATCTCAGGTTGTTTTGCTGGAAATTCCATTCGATTCAGTCGTTGAAGAAAAATATTTACCGAAAACATTTGATGAAAAATTCTGATAGGACGACGTTCACCGGAGCAGTTGCCGAACCCGGTAGGCTACGTGACTGTCGCCGACCTGGCCTCCGGAGCCCTCCAGCAGATAACATAATTCCCGCAGAGGACAACGTTTACACTTTTGATTTTGTCTCGGTAAATATAGCCTTCTGATTGATTGATCACAAATGGAACTGGATGCAGTTTCACCACCATGCATGCTCTGATTGCATTTCAATTTTTAATAGAAGGCAGCCATTCAGCTGAGTTTTTTTATTAATTTTTTTAACGGAGTTCATACGGTGCATTCCCTTCCATTAGCTGCACTCAAAAAAAGACAAAGTGGGTGCATTACAAACAGCCTAATGTTCATTTATTATTCGTGTAATGAAGTGGTTTGTGTTTGTGCAAAAGTGAAATTGATTATGTCGTACAACCCAGTGTTCTGCAAATTATACTCCATAAGTCATTTTCCTGTCACCTCTCGGTTATTAGCGCGCAACAGCGCAAACACATGTACAGTGTGGCATTCTCTCTTAACGTACGCCAGGGAGTCTTCAACCTTATCCCGCAAGAGCCGGTGTGGGCGCGGGCTTTTGTTCCAAAAAAGCAGTTACACACCTGATTCTACTAATCAAGGAGTGTAAGCAAAGACTCTAGTGATTGATTAGTAGAATCAGGTGTGTAACTGCTTGGTTGGAACAAAGGCCCGCACACACACCGGCCCTTGCGGGATAAGGTTGAAGACCCCTGCCGTACGCCATCTCTGTAACTGGGCTCATCTGGACGCTCACACTGGGGGCGCGATCCCTAACGGCGAAAGAATGTGCGTTTTGAAGGACGGAGTGCAAAACAGGGGGGGGGGGAAAGAAAGACAAAACTCAGTTCTTCAGAATCTGGGAAATGTAATGTACGTTTGTACAAGGTAGAGTACTTGGCTCATTCCGTGCCAAGTCAAACTGGCCCTGCCACAGCCAAACTGGAGTTTTTGCAAACTCTTTAATGACGGGAAGGGAAAATACCTGCCATTTATTCACCTCCTGTCAGGATTTCACAGCAGTAACATGACAGGTAACTGCCAGGGGGAGAAGATATGCACATTTATAAATGATGTTGCCATTTCCCATTGGCCAGTCCATATTGTGGGAAAAAAATAAATATTTATTAAGAAATTCAGAAGGGGAAATGACATCCCATTGAAATTCCATTGTTTGGCCATCATTCTCCATTGTGTTCTGCTATTCTCCTGATATAATAGTCTCCTGTATTTTATGGTAAAACATGCACTGGGTGTCACTGTAGCTACATCGAACACCTTGAGCCCGGCACTCTGCATTGGGAAGGTCCTTGTCCTTATTCAATAAGAGGAGCTTCCATTTCCTCAATTACGCCTGTCATTTTAATGGAGCCTGAATCACAGGCTTGAACAAACAGCGGCGGGGACACGTCGGGAATGCAAAGATTGAACCGCAGAGTTCATCTACCGCCTCCATGCCCGTTCTCATCGAACGCAAACGCAAGTCCCGTCAGCGGCCTACGTTTCTTCATCGGTGTGGGAATAAAGAGAACACAGCTGGGAGTCTGCTGTAAGGATTATCGGGATTATAAAATGAATTCTATATGCATTAAAATGTTAATTTGTGGATGGCTTTGTATTTGTGGATGGCTCTCTAAGAGTTGATTTAACACTGTACATTTTGCTGTGTATTTTGTTATATATCGTTTCTAAATGCTTGGTAGCCTTAAAACTTCAATAACTGTTATTTTCTCTGATAATGATATCATCTGACTGCACTTGTCGAATCCCATAAAATCTAGCACATATTTGCTATGATATTGAAGTTATTGATTTTCAAAATTTAGTTTATGACAGTATTCACTCTGGTTGTCCATTATGAGCATCTTTACATTTTTGCACCTACTCCCTACTTCGAAAATTATGCTGTAGGATCTTAACAGTAGTTGTGCATCCTTTATAAGTCAAAGGACAGTTCAAAAATAAAATCCAACGCAGAAACATGAGACAGCTTTCTTAAGAGTCAACCATTTTAAGCCAATTGGGCGATCATTCATGCATTACGGCTGCTGTTTGCTTTACAATGTCACTGGCTTTCAAGGAGTCGTAGATGGCAAGGTCAGCAAAAGCCTGAAAGTGTTGAATGCAGGCAGAGTCCTTCAGGGGACCTTGGCCTTGGCAAAAACATGCTATTTTCCCTCCTCAAACTGCACACAATACAGTTGTGAACAGTCACACACAGCGATGTATGCTGGACTCCACTAGCATGAGTAAAAGTTTAAATTGGCATAGAGCATGGTTTGGCAGCCAAACTGCATATGGTGAAAGAAGATTGAAGCCTCCTGTTTCCACTTTCTGCGCCTGTCATTCCGAAAGTTAGTAATTATATCATAATAGCGCCAAACTGGCTGTCACAGCCTCGAGCATGTGGTGGACAACTACAGCGTTTACACATCCGTGCTTTCACTGAAAAGCTGCTAGGTTGGCTTCAAGCCTCTCGCTTAAAAAGAGCTTGCTCTTAAAAATGTTCAATCTGTTCTGAGGGACTGAGTTTAACTGCTTTTTAGTTTTTTTTTCAAATTCACGGAGTTAAAAAAATGCGTACGATTGCGGTTTTTCGCCCATCTCATAAAAAATCCAAATTAACTTTTAATGCCTTGGTGTTAATTATTAAGCAAAGAAAATTGCAGTGCTAAAAAAATAACAATAATTAAGAGGTCCTTTCTCTGTGGGCATTGCAGGCCTGAGCATTAAAACGGGTGGAGGGTGAGACTAGAGTAGTGTCCATCAGGGTGCAATTTACAGCAAGGTGACAGGACAAGGCCCCATTCACACCCCATTAAACCCATCCCTCACGCATTGGAGAACGCAAGACTTTATTCCACCAGTGTCAATCTAAACTGCCAACTGCAGGAATCCGGTTCCATCTAGTTCTAAATGGTTCTCAGTAACACCCCTCTATGCAAGCTCCACACCAGGAACATCAGTATGTCCACATCAGAAGAGGATGTTGACAGATGACCAGTGAAGTTTACGGTAAACGTAGATGCCATGTCAGCTTGGTAACCACTTAAACAAGTGTGACTGGCTATGACATTTGAAGAGTGTTTTTCCAAAACTCACTCAATCCAGTTTTGCTAAACCATATTCCATATTCAAGGTGGGTATTATTTTTCAGATAAATGGTTAGATATTTGCAGTTTTAAGCAAAAAAAAAATACTTGCAGATTTTTCATGCAAAAAAACCCATCCAATTTAAAATAAACAAAAATGTAGATTTTCTCAAAATTGGTCAAAGTGCACTGAGTGACCTTTTGGAAAAAACACTTCATTTGTTCGTTAAATAATGTTCTCTTACTTTCTCAGCTAATTACATTGCTAACAGTATTTGTTAATCATATTTGTAGTTCTCTATAGCTGACAGCTATCTACCTAACTAACTAGTCATGACCTGAGATGGGACCTGATTTTATAACCATAGCTACCTTAATGTGTTTGCTCACAGCATCTGATCCATACCTACACGCAACCAGAAAAAAGCAATGTCCCACTAGTTTGATATTAAAATAGGTATTTATAGTTTTATCTCTACCGCTCTTCCTGTCAATTAAAATTCTTTTCAGAGACTGATGAAGAAAAGCTTAATATAATTTGTCTTCAGGCAGCTAAAGAAGCCGACTTCCTCTGCCAAAAGGGCTGAGCGCCGGTGCACAAGGACGCCCCGTTCAACACGACCCTGCCCCTCCCTCCCTGCTTCGCCCTCGGTTAACGCGCGTCTGCTCGCATTTCGTTTGCATTACATCACTCGAAATGAGGGCTTCAAGCAGAGGGCAAAAGGGCAGCTACGCACTGCGAATTCCTTCTCGGATTGGCTAAGGAGTCCTGGTCACTGCGCGACCCGCTACCGCGGTGAGGAGATCCAGGATGGAATGTTCACTTCATCAAGAGACCTTGAGATTTCAGTGGAATTTACAGCGTGTGATCCGATAAGCTCACCGCCATTGAGGGTCTTTGGCAGGACCACGCCATCAATCCGGCCGTCTCACAAGGTGGTTCGATTTGACTGACAAATCAATTTTTGTCGCCTCAAGGCTGAACACGGGCCAATGCGAACGGAGGGCAAAAGCTTAACTGCCGCCATCATCAACTCGTATCCCAGGTGACGGGCTTTAATCATATCTCTACAGGGCATGTT
Source organism: Synaphobranchus kaupii (assembly GCA_029718625.1). Lineage (NCBI taxonomy): Eukaryota > Metazoa > Chordata > Actinopteri > Anguilliformes > Synaphobranchidae > Synaphobranchus > Synaphobranchus kaupii. The sequence goes on from CM056376.1 coordinate 40,107,988, forward strand.
TGTGGCTATTTAATGGCTCCTTATATGGCAAGAGGAAATTGATTACAAGTGTCAAATGTAACGGAGCCTGGAATAAATTAAGTTGTAACTGACTGATGATTAGCGCCTGCATCTAACGCTTGATTCGGTTAAAGACCTGGGTTCCTATATCATCATCATCATCATCCAAGGACAGCAGCACTTAGCGCTCACGCATAAGCAGGCAGTGTGACTGTGCGGGATCGTTTCACAGGACGAGGCGTGGCGTATTCGGCGATATATCAGCCCTTCGCCGTGTTTTACACGCCTCCCTTCTCTCTCTCCTTGATGAATGGAGTACCTTTGCGAGAGAGAGAGAGAGCGGGTGCTTTTATCTCAAAGTCCCTTGCCGTGATGTGCTGGTGATTTATGTACAGCGCGGTATAGCACTCCGCCGCCAAATCTCACACCTCGTCAACAGGCACGGGTCTCTGAGCCTTGGTCTTCCGGGGGCTGCCCGATTTCACGGCTCATGTGTCCAATCGCATTTGAGAAGAGCCGGTCCTTTGTGCGGCAGTGATGTAGCTGATCCGCTGGGAATGCCTCCCAGATACAAAATGGACACGCAACGCATTTACAAGCTGACAAAAGTCAAACAAAATACATCACAATGTCTGGGCATGTGTGCTACACTGATTTTTGCCCCCCCAAGTATGAATGGTTGCACATGTAGCATCTTTTCATGACTGCAACCTCAGAGGAGAAGAAACTAAGCGCGTCCTCTTCAAAACGTGTCCACTTGGAAAAATGTTCAACGTAAAAATCTACTTTTAATTCTAACACAGTACATTTGGTGCCTAGTGGACTCTCATAAAATATGTTAGTGTTGATTTAACACTTTTTTTTCTGTGAAGCCAGCTACCACTTTTATTCTGCAGTAAATCAGAACAGTATCTGTGCTGCCCAGTTGCAATTATTGTCACCTATCAGTGGGATATATTTAAATTTATGAAATGCATCATTAAGCAAAAATGACCAAATACTGGCATGTATTGAAAGTACTTTTGGAGTACATGTATAGCCTACAGTATATTCAGTATTATTTGATCTAAAGTATATTCTTCAATCTTTATGCATATATTTTCACAGTGAACGGGAAGCCCGAGCATCACTTTATATTTGAAAGAAGGAAAACCAGAGCCAAGGAAAGTGGACACAGAACGCATGTGGAATAGGTTAGAAACGGGAGAGCTGGCGGAGTCCAGTACCCGCATCAACGCTCGCCCCTGGGACACAGTTGCCCAGAAACTGATCCGCTCCCCGGCCGCCACCTGCCGCAATTCGGAACGCCGTTATTTCGGATGTGCGGCACTGTCAGTCCCGGTCAGGCCGCTTGCCAGGAACGAACTTCCGGATTAAGTGTAATCATCAGTGCATTTCATCAGTGGAGTGGCGGCGCGCGGCTGAAATCCAAAGTGCCGTATTCCGTGCATGGACCCCTCAAGCTCTCCACTCTCCATTCCACAGGGGAGACAAAGCCCCCCCCGCCCCAAAAAAAAAAAAGACATAAAAGCAACCGAGGCAAAGCAGAGGCCAGCTAGCGTACGGCCGCCTGAAGTTTCAGCCGCGCAAACAGAGCATGACTGAAATATTGAGCCGCAGCGCTACAAACAGAGTACATGGAAAATATGCCTTATGACGACTGATATAAATCATCTGTAGAGGAACAACAACGAATAAACAAACCACACACACACACACAAAAAAAATTTGCACCAACTTTTCTGTCAAAAGAATAAAATCTGGATCGTCTACATCCACAATTCCGCAAAATCAAACAACACCCTCATTCCTGCTATAATAATAATAAGAGTAATTTTTTAAATAATAATTATAATAACAGTGCTGAACAGAGCAGCTGCTAAAATATACAAGTATAAATGTGAGCTAATATTCAAGAGTATGAAGTAGTTATTAGACTGTAGAATTAGCAGTTCTTCAGACAGTATTCCTCTGGTCTCTTATTCTCATTTTGCTGAATTGCAGTTTTTCAGCGCTTGCCTATAGCTCTGTAACCCTGGTGCATGGGTGTCTAACTCTCGAGAGCAAGCTTCACCATCAGTGCTGGAAGCCAAGTACAAGGCAAGTAAAATTCAGATTTTTACTGACAATGATGGCGACGATGCTTATTAGTAATAATAATAATGGTAAACATATAATGGTGTATAATAACCCATGCAAGCCTGACATCCCACAGTCTGTAATCTCAAATGAAAACATTCTCCTCTCATGGAAAAGCAGGAATGAAGTAAAGTCAAGATCACAGAGACTAGTTGCAATCTTATTCTTGACATTTAAAAGCTCGTCAACATTTAAAGAAGCTTTTGATTCCAGGCAGTTAATCTTTTGAACACTCGCTGAACATTACATCATATCTGTCATAAGCCATCTGCATTTCGCACCCAGACACCTCCGCCCCACGCAGTCGGAAAGAAAAGAAGCGAATAATTCTCATCACGCCTGAATGAAAGCACACATTTTTGTAAAGGACTGTCTATTACACATTAAGGTGCCAAATTGAACTAGTTCTCCAACTTCTAGTTTTAAGTGATGGCTGGTGTAAAAAGGCCCCCTGAATTGAATTTCTTGTAAATGGATATTCACTTTCTCTGAGACACCTGGTTTTATTTCCCCAGATGTAGTCAGCCACGCTGGACAAAGTGCTCCCAATAGCCATCGTTTCCCGTTTATTGAAAGCAGTGTCTACGGAAGTGACACCGGCTATCCCTTCTTTAGCACCGCTCCCCTGTGAGAATCATAGCGCTGTCATTGTTCTGTCTCAACCACAATAAACCACAGCCCTTTGCAAAAGAAGGGAAGAGCAGAAGAAAAAGAAGAAAGAGGAGGAGGCAGAGAAGGAAAAAGTAGAGAATGATGGAAAAAGTTGGAGACAAACATAAGCGACAATAGCGACTACAGTCACAACGACATCATCATTATAGCCACAGCAGTGCAGCCATCAGAAACCAAACAGCAGGAGTAACTAATGCAAGAACAACGACCATCACAGCAAGAGCCACGAATAACAGACTAAAAACCAGCAGAGGGAGAAGAAAAGGGGACAGGAGATATCTTCACATATTTGCTTTCATAATCTCATTGGATTGTATTTTTGTACCTATTTGTCCTATGTTACAAATAAAGCAAAGAAGTAAACATCAAACGTGTATTTGCTATTTGAACCAATTTAATTTAAAAATGAATTTACAGTATAACAAACTTGCATATGAATTTTTAACTTGGTGAGCTTCACCTGCCAATCGAAAACACTTTAAATTTGTCCACAGTGGCAAATAAGCAGTGGCATGTGGAAGAAGGTATGAAATAAAATGTGAAATTTGCCTGAGTTTTAACATCACTTCTCTACATTTCCTTCAACTGTTTAAAAAGAGTGTGAGAGTGTCTAAAAAAGACTGAATAGAAGTTTAACAATGCATCCAGTTTGTGATAAGGCATGGGTCAAGGCTGGTAGCTTTGGATGGCTAATCGAAAAAATAGAATTTTTACATTTCATTTTGAAAAAAAAACCCATTATTATTATTATTATTATTATTATTATTATCATCATCAGTAATGAAACCAGTTCCACAGAAGTAATTAATTTGGAGATTGAAGGTTAAACAGAGAAGCCGGAGAGGGAAAAGCCTGCTTCTCTGCAGTCTCCACACTTCCTTTGTGTCGAGAGTAGCCCAACTCTACGAGGCCAGAGAATGGAGCGGATTTAAATGAAAGCACCAAAGCAGTGCCTTTATTCCATCGAACCGCTTTCTTTGAACGCTTCTGATACACTAAGCACATCAGCGATGGGGGATAAAACATGTTTCCTGGTAAAAAAATAAATAACGTTTTACAGTGCTGACAAGGTTTTATAGTAGCCACTTAGTTGAAAAAGTGTCAATTAAATTTTGTTATATCAAGCAAAATTGTTCAGGCTCCTATATTAGGATAAGCAGAGCTGCTACACTATAGAAGTGACTGCAAAGCGCCGCTGTTCATGCGGAGGCACATTCTGACAGCCCACGAAAAGTCATTAATTTCTTATTAACCGCTTTCGTACTTTCAAACAAAAGGTCTTAAGAAACGGGGAAAAAATTAGCAGCCTAATTTAAAATAAGAGGAGGAACATTATCACGTTAAAAAATAATAATTAAAGGGGAACATAATTGAAATGCCAAATAATGAACTCCTGTGGGGGGAATGAATAGGCGCATGCATTATATATACTTTCATTCCCTTAATTATGATTCTTTTTCAAAAGGAATAAAACTATTCCAGCAAAGTCAAGTGACAGAGAAAGCAATAGCAACCTATGGTGCATTTTGATGAGATAATTCAATTCAAAGCTCATATTGATGTTACACAAGTTACACAACTGTGTGCATAAGATCAGGTTGCAAGACGCATTTGGAAAGACTACATTTTTACTTCTTCATTAGACATTTTTTTTGTACACCAATTCCTAATCAAGCCAAACATTACATTGGCTAGTGGACACACACACACACACACACACACACACACAGTGTATGTGTGTAAGCATATGCATTTGACTACTCACCTGCATCTTTATGTTGAGATGTTCACACAAAAGAAAAGCATTCACTCATTGCAGCAAGCCCTGATCTTAGAACGTGCCCAACAGATCAGTCAATAAATACACCAAAAATATGAAATATGCTAACCGATGACACAGATCTACTTGCATGCAACATGTTCGAATATTGATCACATGCGTGCCACAGGATAAGACACACGTGGACTTTTGTCATAACAACACAAAGCCCAAAAACAGCATTCGTCGGTATGAAGAAGTACACAGGGCTTGGTGTATTGATCGTTGAAACCCTCCGAGAACAGGAGTCAGCGGAGCAGTATTTTATGAAACGATGCTCACCGAGCAGCGTGTAAAATGAGGTGATGAGAGACCGTCTGAAGTCACGGCACCCCGGCGCAGAGGCTGTGACGGCGTCCTAGCCCCGCGCGCCGCGGATGCCGGTCACGGACCCCGGAGAGCGGGATGCGTTTTCCTGTCTCTCGCGAGCTAATTTGTCACGGGAGGGGGGGCGTCATTGCCGGAATGAAGTGATAGGGCGCATTACTGTCACATACATCCATCTTGTGTGCATGCGATTCACTCCGGTTTGAAAGGGCAGGTTTTCTTTTTTTCCCCCCAAAGAAAAGCCCACGGACTGAACCGCTAATGTTGTCTGAGGCGCAAAACGTCTGGTTCTTCAGAGTGAAATTCTCGACGCAGGTAATGCTGCTTACTGTCACGTAGATTAAACTGTAACTTTGTACACTGCCTGGCCAAAAAAAAAGTCGCAGTTGCACCAGTCATGCATAGTGCCTACTGTACAAGCCTCTGGAGGCAGTGTTATGATCTGGGGTTGCTTCAATTGGTCAGGTCTAGGCTCAGCAACGTTATGCAGCAATAAAATGAAGTCAGCTGAGTACCTGAATGTACTGAATGACCAGGTTATCCCATCAATGGGCATATTGCAGGACGACAATGGCAAGACTCATCGGGCTCAAATTGTGAAAGAGTGGTTCAGGAAGCATGAGGAATCATTTTCACACATGAACTGGCCACCAGAGTCCTGACCTTAACCCCATTGAAAGTCTTTGGGATGTGCTGGAGAAGACTTCACGGAGTGGTTCGACTCTCCCGTCGTCAATACAAGATCTCGGCCAAAGATTAATTAAAGTCTGGACGGAAATAAATGTTGTGACGTTGCATAAGGTTGTCGAAACAATGCCACGACGAATGCACGCCATAATCAAAGCTAAAGGCGGCCCAACAAAATATTAGTGTGCGACTTTTTTTTTGGCCGGGCAGTGTATATAAGAGCCACAAATAGATGCAAAGAATTAAGCTGTCACACATTATATACAATTCTTTTTTTTTTGTTTTTTTGGACTAAACAATTTACATGGATTAGTATACATACGCTATACATGGATTTAAGACATCTTTGTGCAGGGTAAAATTAAAGTTCATTTCTCAGGGGTACGCCCCTACCTCCCAACCCAGAATTTAGACCTACGCCCACAATCCCCAATCACAATACCACACATCTTGTTTATGGCCGATGCCCAAAGGTGCACTGCTTCATCTGACAGACGGGACGGAAATGTAAGAACAGCAAGTGCATTCACATTATCGGTCGGTCAGTTACTTGTTACGGTGGGCATGGAGAGCAAGAGCCGCTATACTGGCTGCAAACTATATAATACATTCAGACAATGTTCCCGTTTTTCATTTTGGCTTTTGACATGCGAGCTCATGTCCTGGGGTTCCAGCCTTCTGCTGCTTTTCTCACCTTTTACTAAGCACCCGCGAGCGACTCCTCTCAACTGCACGGACCACCTCCGACTCGACCGGTCCTTCTGTTCAAACTCAATTAAATAGCGTCCCCCTCTCTCAGATTCCGGCCCAGGCCGAGATACAACTCTGACCCGACCGCTTTTCTCTACAGCTCTGAAAAAGCACAGCTTTACAGGGGGGAATATCTAAGTGGCGCTGCGACTTTTGAAATGGCTTGCTGAAATTTCACCCAGACGGCCGTATAGTCAGGTCACAAGCTAACCGTTTCAGACGTCATTTCGGAAGACTGTCGTCTAGCCCAGCGAGACGCGGCGGTTGCGTCAACGTGGGCGGAGAACTATATGAAGCTGAGAATTATATTCTTTCTTCAGCTTTAAAGTTCATGTGACTGAACTTTCAGTCCTGTAAAGTCCTTTTCTTTGCTCTCTGCTGGATGCTGCGATCGAGCATGTGACCGAAGCAGAGGCCGTCCTGTGGGAGGCTCGACTAACATCGCTGTCGGTCTCGTATTCAAATGCAGACACCACATGTGAACTCTCGTTGGAAAACTTCACTCAAAGCAGGGAACAAACGTCACATTTTGGACCCTTAGGGGGAAACAAAATGGATTCAAAGTTATTGCATAACTGCTAAGTTCACTTCCAGGCCTTCCACATTCTCAGGGCCATGTCAAGTCTTTCAGCAGGAGGAGGAAGAGCCTTGCGCTGAGCCCCTTACTGACTTCATGCATTCATGACTGCTGAGATGAACTTGAGCCAATCCAAACACCCACCACGTGGGGGGTTTTAAGAAGGACAACCCCCCCCCCCCCCATCCCTTTTGTGCGATTGGGTCGGCCGGCATCAATAGGCCCAGAAACACCAAAAACTCTGTAGAAACACCACAATCTCGTCCGCTGTGCTCATTGCTCTCTCTGTGACACCAAAGGCAGCACTCAAGGTACAAGCAGGCAGTCCCATAAAGGAGACAAGAGGCCAAAAAAGCAGACGGCCATTTTAATGCGCAGGTCTGCTTCAGCTTTGACTCACATGCACATCAATCAACCAATCAAGCAAGCAAAAACAATCAACCGACTTTAATTAATATCACTCTCATCACTAAATCCGTCAACCATCAGTTAGTCAATATCTTTTCTTCACACTGTGAAAAAGAAAAAAATATGAACACGTAACCTTTTAAACTTTCCTATATCAAGCAGTGCTGTGTTACTGAGAGAAAACTTGAGGAAATCATTAAACGCTACCATCCATATACCCAGCCTTTAAAAAAGGGATAACTTCAGTTCAGTTTCACGAGTTTCTCCATTCCCAGGTGGATAGCAAAATTAACAGGTTCGTTTTGAAAGGACTATTATGTGAAAATTAAATCTGATGCTCATTAAAAAGACCTGACAGTTTCACCATCAACAGTGTGTGGGTTCTACTTCTAGCATCCATTTAAATGAATCGTCAGTATAAACACTTAAAAGTTATCCTGTTATTTCTCGTGTCGTTGCTCTCACCCGGAAAGGTTTTCTGCAATTTACATGTTTATTTTCTGAAAAGGAGGTGTTAGATTAGTGACAGTAAAACATAACAGCGTTTCCGATATTCATAAATCCCATCAGGTACCAGGTTATTTTCAAAACCGGAGAATCTCTCAGTGGCATAGGGTGGTCCCAATATCTTAAAGCAGTGAGGTGATGAATTTATACAATTTGATGATGAACTGTTGCAAAGACATCTTGGTTTCTTCAACGCGAACACAAGGTGAAAATGAAATTCATGCATTGATGAAAACCTGTGCAAGCTTTTGCTTGAGGAGGTTTCGTTGATACCCTCATTCAGTTTTTTCCCGCCTCATATTAGATTCATGTAAGCTAGCTGATAAACTGTTTTGTTTTTTTGTAGTAGCATGTAATGTATGTATGTAATATTATTATTTACAAAACTTGCACCATTTGTTCTCTAATCTGAGAAATATACTGAACCTAAGCATCCTGCCTCAGGTGCCTTTTTGTTGCTGAGCGAGAAAGGTGCAGTTTCCTTGACAAGACGAGCCTACTTTCACTGCCTTTTTACCGGGTATGAACCCCAAGGCTGTGTTTTTTTCGTTTTTTTTTGTAGGCGGGCGATAACTGTTGGGGTGTACGATGACTCAGTTAGAAGCTCACAGGCAAGTTGTTTCATAAGCCTGTTCTCTTCGAGCCATGCTCGTGTTCAAATGATGCACATTTCCATTCCCGTCAGCCAAAGAAGGGTCTATGTGCACAAAACAACACGTTAAATAGGAAAGAGGTCAGAACGGCTCACCAACTAATATTTTGGAGATTTTGGTCATTATACTGTCTGAGAAAATTACGATCACCGTTACATTTTGGAGCTTTTTTACGCAGGAATGAATCTTGGGAATGCTGCGTCTGACACCTCCGAAGCAAAGAAGCAACACTTCAGCACTGGCGGAAGGGGCTGCAGGGCGCTACATTTTCTCTACAGAAGAGCGATGGCAAAGGCCCCAAGCCCCACCGTCCAGTGCCTGGGTGAGGGTGGGCGGTGGGGTGGGGGACGGGGGACGGGTGTGAATTATGCATTCATCATCACATCCGTGCGCCGTCTTTTGAATCCGCTACATGAAATATAAATGGCGGAGTGACCCGGCTCTGGTCATGCAGATTCAGCGGTCGTCTCATGCAGCCCTGCAGCCGCTGCGGTAAGTGTGCGTTTGAGCCAAGGCTCGGAGAGACAGCTGCCAGGGTGCCGTGCGACTTGCACGCGGGCCGAGGCGCGGGCGGCATCCCCGCGCAGGTTTTAGGCGGTAAGTACCCCGTGCGGACAGCTCGAAAATCATCTGTCCATGTGGGAGCAGCTGAACACATTAATTATTTAAGTGGGTTCACTCTGTAAATGTTTGCACTTTGAAAGAAGCTCACACATGCAAGCACACACACACACGCACGCACACGCACACGCACACACACACACACACGCACACACACACACACACACACACACGCACGCACACGCACACGCACACACACACACACACACACACACGCACACGCACACACACACACACACACACACCTCCAGCTCTCTGACAATGCGAGAACCTGCTGCTAAATCTTGGCCTAGAGTAAATTGGAAGGAAAGAATACAGACATTGCCGTTAACATGAACAAATAGACCTGCTGCAAGCTGAATATATATATTGCATAAGTGGAGACGAGAAAAAAAAAAAAACATTCCACCGGAAACATGAACACGGAGAGCACACTTGGGCTTTACTTGAGAAGACAAAAGAGAAATGAGAAATATTAATATAAAAATAAAACTTGGAAGGTGGGCATGATTATATTAAAAACATGAGCCTCATGAGAAGAAGTGTGCCAGCATTAAGCCTGGAAGTGCAAGGAATTGCATTATTTAAATAGTTCCTGCTCTGGAGACTAAATTAGACCAGCGAGGGATGGCTAGATTTATAGCAGAAATGTTCCAAACCATGACATGGTTCCCCTCTGGGATGGAGGGAACATTATTTTTCATTACCTAACAACAAACGAGAAAAGATGGAGGGGTGGCATGCGTGCGAAACTGCTGGAAAGCTAAGGCTGTCGTTTCATCTTAGTACAAATGTACAGCGCTGAGCCATTTTATTCCCCTCCCTGTTAAAACAAAAAATTCTTCCGGCCTAATGGAAGTGGTCCCACCCCCCGCCAGCAGTCCCATGTCCGGACAGTTACCAGCACACATTCATCTCCTAAGAACGGCTTGTCCCGGGAGGGCCTCTCCTAATTGTGCGGAGATGCGGCCAGAGAGGGGAGTTTTGTACTGACGAAGTGGGAGGTTTGGGTCCACTTCGTCTTCCCTGAACCGCGTTTCTGAGCAAGTCAGCATCGTTAGCGGTAGCAAACAGGCGGAAGGGTGAAGGGATTGGCGGACCTCAAAACCCACTGAAACTAAAAATGTGTCAGTCAGTGTCTCTCTCTCTCTCTCTCTCTCACTGGACACATGGTTAACTGCCGACCGCACTGGAAGGTTGCAGTTACGTAACCTCGCGTGTGCAACATGTGGACCCCGCTGTTCGCAGATAAAACATTTGGAAAATTCAGTTGATGCCTTATGGTGATTTGCTTAAGTGAACAATGAGAACAATATGGGATGCATTGCTGTCAAAGTATTTTAAACATATCCTTCATGTTCCAAAGGAGAACCAGGTAAACCAATCAACTCATGGAAATACACTGTACCACTTTCGGGTAGAGTAAGGGTGGGGGGGTTGCTTTTGTGGTCTATTAGCATAAAAACACACCAAGGTACCACAGGGGGAGGCAGACACCAAGGCAAAACTGACAAAGGAGCAACCTTCGGAAAGCACCGTATATATCAGAGCGGTGCCTGACAGGTAGCACATGGGAATTCGGGGTTTGACAAGTTATCAATCTTAAAGGGCTTTTGTATGCGTGTGTGTGTGTGTGTGTGTGTGTATCTGTGTATGTGCGTGCTTGCGCGTGTGCCAGATGTTCTAAAACGAGCGTCCCCTGTGACTGCGAAAAAGCTACAGAATCGTCGACAGCCAATCAGCATTCCGCACACGCCGGAGAGTCAAAAAGAGGCCAGCACACATCGCATGATAAAGTACAGTAAAACGCTTTTACAAGAACGCAAAGGAAGAGATGGATGGATGGCGGAAATCCATTTCAGCATCTCGGAAAACAAGAATCACTGTCGTTTTCAGATTTTTATTTTTTTCCGCCACTGTCCAGAGACTGAAGCGGAGTGGTTGAATTTTTCACAGCTTTAGTGGTCGCCTAGAAAAGCCCTCTGATAATCATAATAAAACAGGTTTGGCAGGACATAGCCACCACTGATCAGAAATCATTGCAGGATGATCCGTTTGGTGCATGACTATTTTTCTTCAAATCAACCCTTTTTCATTTTTCATTGGTTTTTTATTTTCAAACCCTTGCAGCAAGCTTTAAATGAAGGTTTATGCGTCAACACACACATACACACACAGACACACACACACACGCACAATCACCTTTTCAGAGTGCCTCTGAAATGTAATGGGGAAAAAAAGCTAAAGGTTTTGAGTGCTTTGGGAGTCCCCAAAAGAGGAAAAGGGAAACTCACAGGTAATGTGCAAAAAAGGTTCACTTATCATTTTGCAATGGGAACAAATAGAACATTGCCTCAGTTCTATTGTCCGTCTGTTTCAATGCACAGTCGACGACTCCAGCATAACAAGGAAAAAGCTATGTTTTTTTCTATTTTTATTTCTCTTAGTGGTTAGAAAAAATTTTAAAAGCAAATTATGTCAAGCAAAGATTTTGATGCATGGTCATTACAGACTATTTGTGCATGTCATTCAAATAAACCCAGTGCAGTTCTCCCAGAAGTGTGGGAAACATAACTACCTCTAAATCTAAATTGGCTACTTACTGGTATACAATACATGCTCTGACACTGCACTTGAAACTGTCGATCAAAGAAAAAAGAGAAAGAAAAGATAACAAACAGCAAACATACTGCTAAAGCTAAAGGAGTTTTTCAGGGCAAAAAAGTGGAATGTCCTGAACTGACCAAGTCAATCAGACGTCTGGAATCCAATTGAACATGCGAGATTCAGTTTCCGAGGACACTGGAGGCAATACCCAGAAACAAACAGGAACTGAAGATGACTGCAGTACAGGCCTGGCAGAGCATCACCAGGGAACAAACCCAACGGTGATGTCTATGGGTCGCAGACGTCAGGCTGTCATCAAATGCAAACTATTTGCAACAAGTACTGAGTATGATGACTTTATTTACAGATTGCATTAATCTGTCCAATTACTTTTGCTCCCCTAAAACGGGGGGGGGGGGGCTTATGTATAAATAGGGCTGTAATTCCCACACACATCACCCAATATGGATGTATGTAAATACCGTCAAATTAAAGCTGACAGTCTGCACTTTAATCCCATATTCACGGTTTTGTTTCAAATCCAATGTGCTGGAGTACAGAGCCAAAACAACAAGAAATGTGTCACAGTCCGAATATTTACACACTGCTGTGCTACACTTAAGCATTAACAAAAGTGTTACTTTCTTCAATGCAGCAAAACCATAGGCAGGCAGTGTAGCAACTGCTGTCAGCAGAAACATTTTTTTTGTCAAACCTATTGTGCACATTTGGATGTACTTTTCTCCACCTGTGGCTTAATAAATTAAGAATATAGAAGATAGTATCTTCTTCCGCTGTTTCACTGGATACATGTTCCCGCAAAGGATTCTGGTTAGTTAAGGTACCAGGGACCAGACTCGCAAAGTTTACCCCCAATTTGAGAAATTTGTATAGGAGTAAATTGAAGAGGAGGAACCACTTTGGGGAAATATCATCACAGACATCTGGTTGGTAAGACTGAATGTAAAGGGATAAGCAGAGTGATATGTACTTGTGTGTACATAATAGTGTATAAAGTGTACATTGTAGCTGGTATGAGCATATGTCATATATTACAAAAATAATACCTTCAACAATTCCTATTCAGGAATGATTCCTAACAATAAATGGACCCACTATTAGACTGTCAAGTGCACTTTTTTCAAAAGCATTGCTTAACACACACACCTTTCTTAAGTCAAATTACATTCCGGAAAAAATGCTTTGAATCAATAACAGTTATTAACGGAATAATCCTACTCGTAAAAAGGAATTCTCTGGAATTCTCCTAGCAGGATCCGACTCTTAATGCACTCCTTTCACTGCCTGGACTTTTTATTGTGCCATTCAAAGAGACGTGCCAGCCGGCTTCATAATGCATAATGTGTCGTGGCACATTGCACAAAGGGTCGGTACCATTGACGTCCCGCGCTGAGCACGGACTCGTATGCTTCTCACACAAGTCATCGCCACTGCAGTGCAGGTCGTACTTCGTCCAGATGGTAGTACTGTGTTTAATTGGGCCTCACCTCGGCAAGCCGGCAAGTTCTGTGGGAAATTAAAGCCACTCATCGAGGAAAAGACGACATAATTGAGGCAATTTTGCCACGGCAGCTCACTTGGAGATGTTTTTCTACCTCCAATATTATTTCTATTATTTATCCTTTCTTTTGTGAGGAAATAAAGAAAGAGAAATGTACCACTTGCCACCTCTCCTATTCATGGAATGTTTTTAGGTATTTCAAATAGTATTAATTATGGCAGTGTAATTAGTGAATACTTGCAACTTTCTCTAGGAATTCATTTTGCAATTATATCTGGGCTACATTTCTGCAGAATGTGATGTCCTGGAATAAGAAAACTATGGGTTTGCGGTCATTATTAGCCTACCCCTTGTCAATTACGCTTACCCTATCCACGGTGGCCCCCTAGTGGTAGTCCTTGACGTCCCAATTATAGTAGCCATAGTTCTAAAAAAAAACCCAGACATTTTGACTCCAGAAGTTGTGCTAAATAAAAAAAATAATCTAACAAAAGCTGAGCTTTAAGATCGTTTAATTTCCATTAATATTTTCCGAATTAAGAGTGCGGAGAACGAAGAGCACATGTATCCACAATTATAATGTTGATTAAAATATGCACAATTTTGCGACGCAAGTTAAAACAATTTTATTACTTGCCTAATAGCCTAATTGAGGAGAACCGGCTACATTTGATGGCATTGAGTAATTGGTGAATTAAACGCTGATGTAGCCTATTGTTAATCAAGGAAACGGATTGAAAAATTATTAAGACCAATAATCAGTTTAAAGGGAAGTTTTCCGCTACCCCAATTTTCAGCTCAGGAGCCGCCACTGCGTTTTACAAATAAGCGAGCTGTTCTGGGAAATTTGGAAATGAGGTAAAATGCATTATTTCCAAATCATAACCTCATTTATTTAATTGCATATTTATTTATCCCATTGCATATTTATTTAATTTAGTCACATTTGGCAATAAAATAATTATTCACAGCCCCTTTATTCATAAATAATTGTAAATTATTCATTTTCCACAAATGGTTTAGTTTCACAAACCAGGTGTCCACAATTAGGACCACACTGGTTTTACCTGTGTATAATGTAATAAATTGCAACACCTTCCTAAAGGTGTTAGTTGCTTTCTTTGACTTTTGAAGTTTGCGGGAGTAACAGGATGTTGCCCAGGTAGACAGAAAGAAGTTAAATGAAGATCCAATCAATGATGAGAATACATATTTGTCATTTGGCGTCACCTCTCTCTTTTGATGTCTAATAAATATTAGATTTTGTCACTGTTTTTATTTAGACATATACATTTTCATCTATTTTCACTCCAACGAAAACATAATCAGATTTCGTCACATTTTTATTTTGAAATGTATATTTTAATCTTGTTCTTTTACGTCAACAATGATAAAAAACAGATTTAGTCCGTTTTTATTTTCTAATATCCTTTTATCTAATATCCATATCTTGTTTGTCTACAATAATATGAAGTGATTTAGTCAGTTTTTATTTTCTAAAAACTATCTTTTTTTCCATCGACTTCTTGTCGATAATAATATAATGAGATTTAGTCACGGTTTTTATTTTCTAAAATAAATTTCCTCATATTAAATTGTTGTATTCATGAGAAAAATGTCATTGACTAAAATGTTTTTTTGTTTTGAAAAAATGAACATTGATATCAAGACCAAGCAGGACTCGACATGGCAGCAATATTTCCAGCCAAGACTTTAACGGCACAGCGTAGTTCTCCCCTTCGTGCTGTCTGAAAGTAATTTAGGTAACCACTTATCAGACCATTCATTATTTTATAATGCATTTTACCAGGAGATTGATTAGGTCTTTTTTCAGTTATTCAAGCCATTTTTATTCCTGTAACTGTTTTTTCCGTCATCTGTTCAGAAGTGGATGTGAGATGGAGGGCGCACTGTTGGTTGTTGGGTGGGAGGGGCTTGCAAATATAACAAACACAGCCCCCCGTCTATGATTATCTCAAATGACACCTCTGTGGCCTTTTCTGAAACAGCAATGGCTCAAGCCAAATATTGAGAGTAGCTGCTGCCTTGTTGTGCAGAAAAAGAAAAAAAATTATCCGTCCAATTACTTTTGCTAAAATGGCGGGGGGCGGGGGGGGGGGGGGTTATGTATTAAAAGGGCTGTAATTCCACAAGTCAACTGCATTCACATTGCTCAAACGTTCAGACGTATCCTGTGCTTTCTGTAATGCTGCATCTTCTCAAGTCTCTCTTCTATAATCACACTGAGGTGTGTGCGCGCTGGTGTGTGCGCAGGTGTATGTGATGCATGCGATTTAGGTTTTAATTGCGATCAAGTCAGTCTCTTTCATGAGGGCTCCCAGAGGAACAGCTCAGTTACTACAACCAGGGATTCAGAAGATAAGGTGACAAAATTAAGCTTCAATCAGCGCAAGGTTACTGGGCTGTAAGCCTGGGCTCCTTTCAAAACGATGCTAGATAACGACGACTTGTTCCCAACAACCCCAGGTGGGAGCAGACGCTTTGTGCAAGCGTTGCTTATCCCCCCCGCCCCCCTTTTAAATATATACACTTCAAACCAGCGGGGGGTATTCTGCAACTGCCGGTACAGTAAAGAATAAAGTGTCACAGCGTCCTATTTACGTCTCCAATTCAGAACATTTTCATCAGGTTAAAAGTTCGGCCTGCTAACGCATCCAATCACGGCTCCCAAAGTATTTTCAATAAAAAGAGACTCAGTTTTACTCTGTCTTTATTTAATTTAGATTACCAAAGAAATGGCTAACTTGTTACTTGCCAAACTAAAAATAACCTTCCCATACTGGCTCAAACATTCTTGTCCATCACCTTCTCTGAGCAAATCCAATTGGCTAGTACCATTTCCTGATGACACAACACATGGGACTCAATCTAAATAAAAAAGTATAAATGAATGATTTTTTTCTCTCAGGATATCAAACCTCTGGATGAGAAACTGATTATTTGTCCTAAACGCAAACCCTGGAGTGAGGTGTAACAACTGCTTCATTCTTGGTGAGACGTGCAAACCAGAGACTGTAGAAAAAAAAATGGACAAAGTGCCTGTGACCCATCGCCTTTCCATGGGCTTGTGAAAAGCGTTTTGAAACTGCGTATGTGCTGCCAAGTTGTACAAAAATTGTAGCCAGATACTGCACAGTATGGAGCAGGGGGACCATTATATGGTCATAAAGTCCAGGCTGGGTACAGTTTGCATGAGTTGCTAGCCACGCGCAGTAATGAGGAAGTGCCGCAAGCTGTCCCGGATTGGTCCACAAAATATTTAAATATTGTCCAAACGACACAATAACTTAACAAATCGGCACATGGGGAGACATTAGATGAAGAAAAAGCACCTATTGCAACTGCATGTTCTTGTGGAAAAATTTACTGACTTCGTATTTTGACCGCATTTGGTACAATTGACTTGCATTGAAAAACGGGCCTGAAAGACCTATACTGGAGCCAACGGCACTGGCGCCAGAGAGCAACGCTCTCAACAAGTCCAGGAAGTGAGCTTCAAGAACGAAGCCCAGTTTTGGCCCCTTGGTGCAAGCACACACCTCCCATGCCTCATTTAACTTCCTATGATTCCTCACACCCTTTTCTGTTCTCAACATTCCAGGAGCAGGTTGTAAGTCAGAAATGCAAGAAAACACAAAACCAGCGCAGGTTTATTAGCTCTGGAAGGACCTGGCGATTAAGTGATGTTGTCTGTGAGGCTGTTTTTATTCCTTACCATGTTCTCATGGCTCTCGCAAAATCTGCACCGGGGACAAAACAAGACCCTACCTCTCGAAAAACACTGCCGGGAAAACGGCAAAGAAAGCTAATGAAAATCCTTTACTTTTGGAATATTACTCTGTCACTTTCTCCTTTCCCTCTTTTTCTTATTATTTTCTCCTCAAATATTTATAGCCACGAGCACTAGAAGGTTAATTGAACTGAAATGGGATTTCTTTTTCAATGTGCTGAGGCATACTAAAGAAAACAATAACAATCTGTAATACTTTTCAAACTGCAAAGGACTGGGAGCCTTTTTTCTTCACGTCTCGCATTCAAATCGAAAACCCTCTTTAAACACTTAATGCGCTTCCAAATCCTTCCACTCTAACAAACCTACTTTCACCACCCAATTAAACCCACGGATCTCTTCCCACTTTCAATGAAAAGACTTCAGTATGGCAGTTTCAATTATGTGGAGTCAAATTTAGTCAAAGACGAGCAAAGAAGCAGTGCCATCCTCACGCCGACCCTTAATTGACCCACAGAAATTATTCATTTTAATACAACTGACATTACAATTGTTTAACAATCCGCATGTTGACATTTTAAAGAAGCAATCTCGAGTTCAGATCACATTGTTCATGGTTCAGTCACTGGAACGCACCGCTTGGCCCTCTAAAACCATTACAGGAGGCAGATGCACATCTTTATCTCCCACCATGGAGAATACAATGCAGGGTAGGAATCTGTACTCAAAACAAACTGTCACACAAGCAGAGATGCTAGTTATTGCTAATGGACGCAGAGCCAAAATGGCGTATCCTTTGCACAGCATATTTATCTATTGTTGTACAAGGGAGTATTTAACATGCTCCTGGGGCAGAAAGGGCTGAGATTACCAGTTGGCTTCACAAATGAAAACTACACAGGTTGAGCCATTGTGAGCACTAACGATTAGCAAAAATGAAACATACCCTTTTGACGCTTACTGCACCTACCCGGCTTCCATGCCCCGACAGGCTCATTTGGAACGGCTGCCTGCATCCCCAGAGACTAACACGGCAGGCTCTTTCCACATATAGCCATTATCACTTCATGAGCGCACTCGAAAAATGCATTTGAGGCAGGCAATTTCCACGAGAATGCGGTAAACAAAGGTAATTGTCTCATGTTTTCGCTGGTTTATCAGCTGCTTGTCGTATAAGGTGCTTAAATCCAAACAGAAACCTCTACTTATAACATTCATGATGATCCGATCACTACCTATTTGAGACTGATTGATGGCTAAACTAAATGGTACCAAACCAGAACAAAATACAGGTGTCGGAAGTACTGGTTTTCTTCGTTTCAGTACAACAGAATAAAACTATTACATAAAATTTGTGAGTGCCACGTGTACCAAGGGTGACCATTTAATGCAGTTCGATTCGTTCAACTAGTGGTGTGTAAATTATTACTATTATTATTATTATTACTACTACTACTACTACTACAATTACTTCAATTACTGTAAAGCCTTTGCATTTTATTATTGTATTCCATTAAATATATGAAGAAAGCACTCAAGTCAGGCATTTGCATTCATTTTATTTACAAAGACAATGAAGGAATCCCCGTTCTTCGTTAGGAAGAGACCGTAGATGAAATATATGCAGACATACAGCAGACCTAGGGAGAATAAAGGGGAAAAAGAAAACACGTTCATATCGAAAACTATGACTCAATGCAATCCTCAAGCATAAAATGATTATGGATCTGTCCAACAATATTTTAGATTTTTGAGATGACGCCAATGTGGAAATAAGGGTGTCAGCTATGATCATAAAACCAACATATTTAAGTTTTTATTCTTTTCCCATATCCATCGGTCATATCAAGATGCCAACATGCTGCCTTATCTCAGCAGCCAGCCAGAGAACATTAGCATTGACAGTGTATCTACACGACTCCTACACTGACCACCTTCAACCATTATACCAACCTCATGCCAACTGACTTTCAAGTCTTTTTAGACGACTTGGTTAAGCATCAACTAAGGGTTTTGGGCCTCTAACAGTCACTTAGTTTCTTTCAACAATTGCTTCCACCTTTCGTGAAGATAATCAGTTGGAAATTAACCAAGTTATTCAAATTCAGCACCAAGATGGCTGTGCTATATTCGGCAAGGCAGGGGGAATTTTCTCTGTCATTATAACTGCTTATGCAGTTACATAATCTAAGTCATGAACGAGAAAGGAGGAGGCGCATGGGAATGTGTGTCATTTCACAAAATGCACTCACGTACATTTAATGAATAAGTCCTCTCCACTAACCAGGACTTCTTACTGCTCATAGTTTTAAATCAAACGATTGCCTTTATAGGCACATATTATAATTACCAACTTCTAAAGTTGATGTTACGGCCCAGGTCACAGTTATCTAGTTTAATGTAACACGTAGCACAGAATCTATAGCTCAAACTCAAATAGATGAATAATGGGGAGTTTCTGGCCGCAGGGCCCCACCTGGTTAAGTCACAAAAGGAGCTGATGCATCACTTCTTCAAGAGCTGGTGTCTGACGACGATGAAGGGGAAGGTGAATCCGCTGCCGAAAAACAACACCATCATGCCCAGCAGCCTCCATTTGTTTTCGATGGAGAAGGGCAGGTTCTGGAGGACAGAGACTGTGTTAGGTCAGCGGTTCCCAAACTGTGGGATGGGACCCACTGACAGGTTGAGGGAGATGTGTAAAATTAATTATAACACACTGTACATACTTTCTATAAGCTTTCAAACCAGCCATTGTAAATATTGCACTTGTTACATTGACAGCACTTATTAGAGTGCATGCAATTGTTTTATATAATATGATTTTTTTAAAACAAAGCATACTTAATATTAGTTACAATGCATTAGTTTCATACTTGAACGTACATTTGTCAACATCTTTAAAAAGGTTGGTCACAAAAGATCTGGTCATGAAGTGGGTCGTGAGCTTGAAAAG
This sequence comes from Synaphobranchus kaupii, assembly GCA_029718625.1. Classification (NCBI taxonomy): domain Eukaryota; kingdom Metazoa; phylum Chordata; class Actinopteri; order Anguilliformes; family Synaphobranchidae; genus Synaphobranchus; species Synaphobranchus kaupii. Next base: position 40,127,984 of record CM056376.1, read on the forward strand.
CTTAGGCACTACTACCTCAGGTTACTGGCAAGTTGGATGCAGTCAACTTATGGCTCATTTGCATTCAAACATTCTAGAGGCTTTCGATTAAATTTTAAAGGACAGATCTGATCGTTTTTCAACATTTGCTTTTTTTACTGAAGCAAAAGCAGGTTCAGCGATACAGGAAATCATGTCAAAGCATTTCTCTCAATATTGACTCTTGCAGAGACATCAATAACGTCCAGAATTTTGCTCGCTGTAGCCTACAACCTATTTGAATGGGCGTTCTGGCAATGTTTCCTAAACAGTACAAATGCTAGCTAGTGACGTTTAGCGTTAGGCTACCTATCATTTTGCTGGCAAGGCAATGCAAACTTTGGCCTCATTCCACACGTACTGTAGTTCAGTAACGTACTAACGTTATATGTCAAAAACTAGTCTGGTAACTCAGAGCTACGTTGTCATAAAATTTCTTCTTACCGTGAAAAACAACGACATGTTTACAATTTCGGACAGATGTTAAGGTAAATCTATCACCACGGCGGCACTCGCCACAAGTCAGCAATTATACCGGGAAATGCCCTCTTTGAAAACAAAAAACGAATGAAAATAAAAAGGTTAGTCTGTTACTGCATACCCGTTTTTGCTAAAGCTGCACCATAGCTATGATAACGCAGAGCTGTCAAACCTATAACAGCGCGGAAACCCTTTTTAAAAAAAAAACTAAATAAAAACCGTAGCTAAGCTACACGTAACCTACGGCTATGACAACTTTAGGCCTAAACAGGCCACATTTTAGTTAATAAAACTCAAGTAAGCTAACTTAGATATCCAGTGAGCACAAGTGGCATACAGAACTAGTTAACTTTTTTTAGCAGCATTTTTTTGTAAGTATAAACCAAACTATTTTTTTTAATATAATTTATTTATTTATTTATTTATTTATTTAAGTATGAGCCGAAGTACCCCTTCCTGGCGTGTCTCCCCGTGGCGCAGCCTGTAGCGCGGGTTAGCTAGTATTCCCGTGCTCTTTGCAACATTGTTGGTTCGAATCCGACCTTTCCTCTTGTCTCTACACTGTGCTGTCCAATAAAGCTGAAAGGCTATTACACCTATTTTAAGAAAGTATAGTCCATTTTAGCACTTATAAACTTTTGTAGCCACAACTTCCTCTACATTCTCAGGTACCTTGAATTGAGAGAAAATGCTGTTAGCTATAAGTTAGAGTGAAGGAAATGTAGAGACCTAGCTACTCACTCCAAAAGTCTCTGGGACCTCAGATGGATATCTGACTTCTCTGTCGAACATGAGGTAGAATGGGCAGTGCTTGGTGGTGATCTGTACTTTGGTGCGCAAGCCAAACATGGCTGCACTGAGGTCCCAGTTCCAAGGATTCTCATCCACCAATTTGGTGAGAGTTTTGAAACATATTGACATTGTTATGAAATACTATTTCGATTGTAAAGCATAGCTTATGATTGTGATGTGTGACCCAAATCACACTGCTTAATACAATACCAAAATAGAATACTTAACACAGTGACTATAGTACCATTTAGTGGTGTAAATGGGTCAAGGTCAGTTTAGTGTCAAGTCCACATTACTTTGTCACTGTCCCATTCATTCTTTCAACCAATCCACTGGTCTGTGAATGGTAAGGTGCGCAGAAGCTCCTCTCGATGTCCAGCTTCTGGCAGAGAGCCATATTCAGCTGAATTTAATGGACAACAGTCAGTTAGTACAAAAGAAAACTGAGTGACGGGAGCCTCAGCCATGTTTTTGGGTAATGAGACGGACTGCACAGGGACGTCATGATTGACTACAAGACCAAGTGGCCTGAGGCATATCCGCTGAAGTCTAAGAAAGCCGAGGATGTAGCACAGTTCATTGTAGAATTCAAGTTTGGGGCACCAAAACAAATTCTCACCAACCGAGGAGGGGAGTTCAGGAATAAGGTGCTGTCCTATTGTCCTATTACAATGCATTTTCAATCATTTCTCAATATCTTTCCCTGTGCAGTCCGTATCATTACCCAAAAATGGATATCTAAATTAGCTTACTTGAGTTTGATTAACTAAAATGTGGCTTGTTTAGTCCTTAATTTGTCATAGCCATAGGCTACGTGTAGCCTAGCTACGGTTTTTATTTTGTTTGTTTTTTTAAAGGGTTTCCGTGCTGTTATAGTTTTGACAGCTCCGCGTTATGATGCAGCTTTAGCAAAAACGGGTATGCAGTAACAGACTAACCTTTTTATATTCATTAGTTTTTTGTTTCCAAAGAGGGCATTTCCCAGTATAGCCTAATTGCTGACTTGTGGCGAAAGTGCTGCCGTGGTGATAGATTTACCTTAACATCTGTCAGAAATTGTAAACATGTCGTCGTTTTTCACGGTAAGAAGAAATTTTACGACAACGTAACCTTGGCCAACTAACGTTAGACGGGTAACGTTCACTTAACGCTAGCTAATTGAACTGACAGCGTGAACCATCTAACCTTTATTCACCTAACGTTAGTCGAGTATCACGACAAGAACTGGAATCCACTAACGTTATTCATACTATCCAGTGTTTCAGCTAACAGTAACGTTACGTATATAAAACGTTTCACTGTTGACTAAAAACTGTCTGTTAAAATTATCAGCATTTCAATGCACGGGACTTTAGAATACGCACCAATTTCACCACCTTAAAGCAAACACCACGAAGCAAACGTTAGCTAAGGCAGCTAACTTATAGGGTTTTCGTAAAGTTAGCATGACTAGCTAAACATGCAAACAAGCTGCCAGGTTAGTTTGGCAGCTACTGTTAAATAATCGCTACACAAAATATAAACTTGGTAAGCCAGTTATGGTTTGAAGACTAGCTAGATGACGATTTGTTAGTTGGATTGCGTTTCGTGTACACGGCGCCCATTTAGCTTCTTCGCTAGCTAACGCTGCTGCAAGTTCATCTCTACGACCTCCACGCAGGCTCCAGAGGAGATAACGTTAGCTAGGCCTGGTTTGGTTTAGCTAGTAGGGTTAACTTATTGTATTTATAAAGTATTGTATCTGTTGCTGGTTTACCTGACCCGGTCCTTCTCCATAGTGAGACCCACGGATCGCAGAAGTGGTAAATCGTCGAACAGCCTGTCCAAGCATAATTACTTTAATTTGTCAAATTTTCAACCCTTCCTCGTCCGCTCTATCGTGCGACCTTCTTTTCGAAAGGAGTATGTCGAACAGTATTGTGGGATAGCGCGAGAGTGAGGGTTTCCGGGAAATGGAGTTTCAATGGCTTTGCTCTTGAAATTGAGTTTTCAATTGCTTTTATAACCACGCGGGTAGCCCGTTCGTCAATCTTTCTTGTTCATTTTTTACATGCGATATAAATGTCCTTCATGACTACTAGACCAACCAAAGTTTAATATATTAAATTTACATATGTCTACTAATTACCCAAACCTATACCTATACGTTTAAAGATGATCACATTTGACATGTAGTTCATCAAAATTTATTTTAATGGAAGTCGTCAGATGTTGCAACTGTCCCCAAGCATAGGGACAGTTGCAACTTGTAAAAAAAATGCATTAAACTGTAACCTACTAATTAACTTTTGCCTTTTGTCTCAATGTCACTGTCAGGTAACACACTACAATGCAGTTTCAAAAATGTCTACACGAGAGCACCAGATCAAGGGCTAACCAATGTACTGTAGTTCATATCTATATTTTCCTCAAGGACCCATAAAGTCCACCATATTGGATTTTCCGCTAATTAGCATTTTTTTGTAAAACACTTAAAATGCTACTCCTCCTAGAGAATTTGACGGATTTGCACGAAACCTGGTATATACCCTCCTTAGACCATGCTTCATAAAAGTTGTATACAGAATTTTGATATTTTAAAAGATAATTTTCTATCAAATGGTTTTGGAATTATTAGCATTTTTGTAATAACCCACGCCCACTGAAAATTTATTGGCTTGTCATTTGGCCATTTTTTGACTGAGGCCTTAGAAAAGGTACGTGAGATGAATCCACATACCAAGTTCCGTGCAAATAGGTCAAATTTTGTAGGAGGAGTAGCATTTTAAGTGTTTTACAAAAATGCTAATTAGCGGAAAATCCAATATGGCAGAATTTATGGGTCCTTGAGACATAAGCAGAGGGAACTGTAATGAGGCATACATGGGAAGACAACAGTTGGCATATTTGGGTCAACTATCCTTTTAAAATAACTATATTAAGACACATTTAATATTGCTTTCTCCATTAGAAAAAGCGGGACCTGATATAGCTGCTTAGCTTGGGGACAGTTGCAACAACATGTTGCAACTGTCCCTCATAGTTGCAACATGAGAAAACCTCATATGCTAGCTAGACACAATGACATTGACACATGCTAATCATGTCACATAGAAATCAACAAAACAACGATTCAAACTAAGTAAGTTTGGATTAATTCATAAAAAAGGTCAGGACAGTATGACAAAAATATAGCTTGTGAACAAAATTACTTTCATACCTCCAAAACAAGCCTTTGTCAATAAATGTAGAAGCAAAGGTTGAATGTGGCTCCTTTCTTCCTGATGGAGAGAGGGTCTAATTGAGCATGTGTAGTATGGAGTGTCATCATTCTAGTATGTTTCTGATTGGAGGAATAAGATACTGTTGCAACTGTCCCCAGTCTCCCTATATGACTCTCATTACAATGCAATATTACTAAATGTGAAGTTTGGGATATACAGTATCAGGCTTGTGAACTGGCCTAATTTGTCCATACCTTTTTTATTATTATTATGTCCAGTTAGCAGGTTAATGTAGGCCAATAACCTTTGAAAAAATACCCAGTAATTTGTTATCATCATGATTAACACGTGTCCCTCAAGTGTAAGACCATAATGATCATGTCCCTAAAGTTCATCTGCATTAACCACTCTTGGATTGAAGTGTGAAAAAGCAAAAGTGTGACCAATGAATGTTAATCAACTCACGTCAGTGCTTTAGTGAATTTTTACACACAGCACTCATCCAGTTCCATTTCTGCTTCAGAAGTTACAACTGTTTTCACTAAATGGCATTGCCTACCTCTGTTTAATTGGACCTCTGTCCCTGATAATAATGTAACCCTGCCATGCTTTTTAATCTGATCCTTTACAAATACAACTCAAAAATGCACATTCAATAAACCGCCTTCATATTAAAGTGAACAGGTTGTTAGCAGCCCTGAGCTCACCTCTGCCACATTTCCCTGTTAGAGAGGAATTACCGTTTGATGTAAAAACTTTAAATTTTTCGCCAGTGACCTGCAACTATGGGGTCAATGTGCTTTAAATAATTTTGGGTACATTACACCCACTTTGGAATTTTGATGCGAACACCCCATCCCATTTGAAAAAACAATTTGGATGGGCTGGCACACAGAAGTCAGATAAGCTAATGCCTGGAAGTCAGATATTTTCTTATGGGCCCTGTTTCTAAAGCTTCTTTCTGAGGTGTTGGGGAAGCATAAACTAGATGGGTATTAATCCAATGATGACATGCACCATATTAAAACGTTTTGAAGAAATAACTCATACATTTTGAGTGCATATTTATATTTATTTATTTATCCTAGTAGAAGCCTCTGAATTTAAAATATCCCTTCCAGAGTTAAAACAACATCAGTTTCATTAGAAAAATAAATACTTCAAAAGAGCTCAGCTTTATTGCATTAGTAATACTTTGTGATGATAAAAAAACGAACAATATTTACAGGAGTGGTTTAATACTTAACTGGCTTACATTTGCACAGTATGAAACACTTTGCGGACTTAAATTTACTTCAGAGTAAACAATTGATAAGTAATACACATAAAAGTGTTTGAAATTGTATACATAATCTCTGGTAAAGCTCCCATAGAAAATCCAATTGCTTGAATATGTTAGGGTGTCAATTTAGCATAGAGGTTAGGTAAGGTAAGGTAAGTTGCTCTGAATAAGTAAATGACATGGAAATGACTACAGCTCATCACTTTTCAGTACTGCTACCATACAGAGCCAGAAAGGTGTTAACAGGTACATAACAAGGTAACAACCAAAATCAACACAAGTGGGAATGTTATCGCGGGCGATGACGAGAAGACGAAGTGCAACCGTGGGTAAAAATATGGATAACTACTTTTAACTCTGTTTTTCTGAAACACTTTTCCACCTTTCACCTTCTTTTCTCACCAATTTGCCGTCTGAGTCACTGCGGTGGCACTCTAACCTGGGAAAATTTCGAAGGCTGAAGAAGTGTGAATCAGAATGTGAAGCGACTGAAGGTGTGTGCCACCCCCGAAGCTCAGCAACTTAAATGTATTGCTGTTGATGTGACTTCCAGGGTGGTTGTTTTAAAAGCTTGTGTATCCTGGGGTGTCTCAGTGAAGTAGCCTGTAGACCGCTATCCACACGCTATCCGCGAGCCGCAACCTTTGTCGCATGTCTCTCCCTCTCTCTCAATCCCCATTCTTCCTGTCTCTCATCTACACTATGCTGTGCAATAAAGCTGAACAAATCCTAAAAAAAACATATAAAAAATCTTGTGTATCCTTCTGATTCCTTTCCTTATGACCCGGTCGGCTACGTGTTCTTAACATAGAAAGTCATGTCGCGCTTCCGTTGATGCTGAACCATTCCAATTTGATGCATCTTCTGAAAATCAGTGACTAAGTACGACACAGTTTCAACTGATGTTCAGAAGTACCCGAAACTCCTATTACTAACCAGAGCCTCTAGTCAAGAAAAAGGAAGGCAGGATAAATGTGGGAGAAGACCATCTAGCTGAATTAGCTCTACCCACTCATGCACTAGGCACCCACGGGTGACCGGTCGTTGTGGGTGTGAGACACAATCACAGATATTATAATATTAAATCTGTGTTTGTATCTCATACCAACAACTGGTCAGCTGAGGGTGCCTAGTGCATCAGAGGGAGGAGCTAATTCAGCAGTAGCCATCATACGTGTGGAACACTGGTCAACTTAAACCTGCCTCCTCTTTATGGTCACAGGAATATCTGTTTTCAGTGACATTTAGCAAGGGGAAGCAGGATTTCCAAATGGAATATTTGCAGTCTGCACTATATGGGAACCGACAACAAAACATTTGTGGTGCTAGAAGGTCCATGAGTCAACGTTCTCCTTTATTATGACGTATATCAAAGGTGGCTCAGCACTCTGAACACTTCTGTTGATTTTCTTTTTGTTTTATTCAGCTCTCTTTGGAGCCAACCACTTGTAAAAACTTTTCTAAGATTGCACTCTTGGCCCAATAACAGTGTAAGACCTGTCAGCCGAAGAGAGAGTGATGTTTGTGTCAAGTGGGTGATCCTCGAGCAGGCGAAGAGCTTATGCGCTGGATGAGGGAATTGAACCCTGGCCTCCCATTCCTCTGTGCGACGACATCAGCTCGCTGCCAGAAGAACAGGCCCATTCTTGGGGCAGATTTGTCCTGCTATAATGCTCTTCCTCAATGCCAGAGGGACATGGCCACTACTTTTCCTCTTTTCATTAAAATTTTGTCTGCTTGTGCTGCTAAGCCGAGGGACAGCTATCGTAAACTGCAACAGCCCCATCCTCTTTCCCCCGGTCGAGTCCCTCCGCAGCGTGATGGATTAAGCGCTCTCTTAAGCACTGCTGACAAAGACAATGCCGGGGCCCCAAGCAGAATAGGGAATCTAGCATTACAACGGTTGCTACCTGCGTAAGCAAACCAGGATTTATATGGGGGCTGAATATGGTAGAAAAGAGTACAGGCTATATGTGCTGCTTGTAAGAGAATGTTGGAATGTACTTTGGGGGGTGGGGGGAGGGGGGTCAAACAAGTCATTGAAAGTGCAGTAAATGTGGTGCTCTGGGCAGTATGTGGAAAAAATACTTTGAATTGCAACTTCTGCACCTTGTGAGGCTAATGCCAGCAGATACGAGTATAGCTGATACGTCTATTCCACTCCGTGAACTCAGTTCACATTCACAATTAGTGTGCATTCACTCTATCAGGATACTAATGTGACAATTCAGTTCAGTGCCAAATTTATCCTTCAACTATAGCAATAAATTGCATGGCATATAGTAGTAATACCTGTAACTTTACCGTGCTCTGTCCACACTGGAAGCCTCGTCTACAAAACACAGACGTAAAAAGGTCACACTTAGGTCCCTGATGCCCTTTGATAGACATTGCTCATTGCTGTCTGCTTCCCACCATATTGTATCATACACAATATGCAGTTTATCACCAAAACCTACGGTGTTGTGTGTTTGTGTGCGTATGTGTGTGTGTGTGTGTGTGTGTGTGTGTGTGTGTTTGGGAATGTGTCATTAGAGGAAAATGGACTTGCAGGCGTCTTGCTAATGCTTCTCTGGCCGCTGTTTTGTAGCAGTAGCAAAGCGAGGGTCACGGCGAAGGAGAGAGCTCACATCGAGCCTCGTAGCAGCTGTTCCCCGAGCCTCTGGAAAAGCGTCCGCGCGTGCGGTGACGACGGCCGCGCGGACCTGCTTATCCCTGCCTCTCCAGCCGCATCCGTCAGCTCGGGGTCGTGACCCCACCGGCAGCCATCTGTCTGCGCTGTCACTCCACAGGCCGTTAACAAAATGAAGGATCGAAGAGCCACTCGCTCGCGTACGGCCGCAACCCTGGAACAAGCAACGGTAAATTAATTTGTTTGCGGGCGAGCACCTATTGTTTTCTGCTTTTCCCCACACGAGCCTTTCCCAGGATGTCTCCACAGATGTGAAAGTCCACCTGTGGAAGACTTGACACAGAAGTCCCTAAAATGTATTTTTTGTAGTTGATGATGATTATTTTGGCAGATTTTCCAAATTTCTGTGTTGTCCCCACATGGACACAAAGCTATTCTTCCAAAGATGTGACCCGCCGCTATATTAAAAGTAGCTGAGCGTTGTCAAAATGACTACATGCACATGCATGTATACTAAAACATACAAACACTTGGCAAATCTCTAGGACGGTATCCTGCAGCACATGCAATATCTCTGGTTTTCAATTAACGCTAATACCTCTGGCTGTGTTCAACCAATCTAGCTACTGATTAATGCCCGGAATACCTTCCAAGACACACAGCATTACTCTTTTTGGCTCTTTAACAAGTTTACACAAAGGAGGGTGAAGATAATGAAGAATGTTAATCAATTAAGACAACCCCTCCCCCTCCCTGACGGATCACGGTAACCAAACATTTTGCATGACTTTTGTTGACATATAGGCTGATTCAGAGATAAAATCCGTGCTGGCGTAAACGCACGGCGTGCGATGGCCTCTGAAATTATTTAGCTGTTTTCTCAGGCGTATTACAAATATGCCATCTATCAGGTAACACTCACAGTCAGATCTACTTGTGAGTGATGGGTTTATCATCAGTGAATGGAGGTTTAGAATTGCTGAAATGCAGTTAAGTTGAGCTGAGCACGGCCGCCTCTCACAGTCTCTGAGGATCAGGGCCAGAGATCCCTGCCTGCCTGGCTACGGGATTCCAGCACAATGCCTTTTTGCAACGGCAAGCAAGGCTTTAAAGATTCATAACGTGCACGTAGCATGTCTTTGACATTAAACTTTAAAATGGATTTCTGAAAAAAATTGCAGGGCTTAGTGCTGACTGAATTCCACAGGGATGTGAAACCTTTGACATGATAAAAATGATTCTGTGGCTGGGATGTGTTAGAGCGTTCTACGAATTTGCTTGCATGCAACACTGCGGGGGTTTGCGCGCACGTTGGGGTGAAAAAGGGCACCTCCATAACAAGCTGGGGTGTGAGTGTCTTTCTGTACTTTCCCGTACAGTACAGCAACCAAAATTCCGGAAGACAAAAGGGGTGTCCTGTTGTCGTGGATTTTTCCCATTCAACCCACAGTGAGCAACACAACACACCATTTTTGGTCGAATTGCAGGACATCGGGGCTAATACGGGACTGTTGGCAACGCTAGGGCAGCACATCCAGACTGTAGCCGCTGGACAGACCAGATGAGTCATATATGGTGTGATGAGGAGGAAACGGTGCCAACTGAAACCCTATCCCCCTGGGCAACCCTACCTTATTATGCATCATCTGTGGGACTCCAAGCCACACCACTGTCAGGAGTCAACACCATCCACTACACAGAGAACCAGGGCCTTACCTGAATGTACCAGCCCAGAGCCCAACTGGGAATCGTTTATAATGCTATAGTGTAGAAGAACTCACAGGCCTTCTCTGAATCAATGCACTTGCCTACTATTGAGTATGCCAGTTAAAAAAAAAAAAGCTGTTAAGTACGTGACAATTCTGAAAATTAATTGTTCTTAATATCCCCGGATGATATACTTATTTATGTGTCCGAATCAGAGCCCTATCTACTGCCCTATCCTGTCTCCTGTGTACGGTGTACTGACAGATGTGTGCTGTTTAATGTGCACTGTTTAGTACGTGATGTACAGTGCACAAAAAAATATCCTCCATACTATTTTCCAACTGTGCCGTGGATGTGTTGTAAGACGTCCCACCCTTGCACGGCCATGTTATGTGTTGTCTTTAACGTCAGCGAAGCTGCACCTCATTTTTTAAAAATTAAGCTGCGCATCATATTTATGCAACCAAAATGTTCGCACACTTCTTGAAATGTGTGCTCCTGAATATACCCAGCAAAACCCTGGAAGTATATCTTACGGGGGTTTTAAGTATACTGCATTTAGAAAAGATTTTGCCTACTTAACAACTTTATTGTCCTGTCTACTCAACAAGCCTACTTAATAGTATGGAAGGGTGCTGATTCGGACACAGCCCAGGTTTTTGCTCATATTAGAATGGAGGTTATTTTCTGCATACTGCATGTCACTAAACAGTAATAGTAAGCAGTGAAGTATTCTAGTACACAGGATGCAGTAGATAGGGCTCTGATTCGGACACAGCCACTGACTTCAGAAAGCATGTACCGTAAATATCAGTTACGAAAGCTGATATCACCCACTGGAGCTTAAAAAAATAGTGAAAATACCTACCTGGGCTGTGGGCCTTGGTCTATAGCTCAGCAATCCAATCGTATCTCTTGTACTGCACAGTCAACGTCACAGTTTTAAACTGCCACAGATCATCCACTGTAGTAGGTTCTGTTAAAATAATAGCTTCTATACAGAACTTCACAATTTTGGTTTGATGAACACATACTGGAGTTACCGTCCACACCGTGGAGGCACTGCTTTGATTTATAACCTCAGAAGGATGGTAAGGTCACATTTCAACAACACTCTTCTTTGCAATAGGAAATGCTCAAAATGTGATAACTTCTGTCGCCAGATATGAGCCTGTAATCAACTCTTCCCTCTGTATCTTTATGCTGGACTTTGTAGCATTGTCAAGGTTTTCCTGGATCAGAAATGGGCACAATCCATGTTGCATTGCACCTGGAGTTTACATGTGTCAGCAAATAGGCTCACAAATCTGTGTTATGCCAAGGTTTTCCTCTAGCAGTGTGGGGGATCCTTATAAAGAAGGTCAAATGTTGCCTTTGTGTAAACGCCAAAAGTGATTTTAGTCATTACATACCTCAACCACAAAATTTCCAAATTCAGTTGTGGGTTGTACCTTGATTTCCTACAGTTTGGGTGATACAGTTTTAATTTGTTTGTTAATTTTACCACAATGACATATTACAGCTACAGATAGTTTTCAATTATTATTCTCAAGATATGCAAAATAACTACATGTTCTTAAAGGATAAGTTCGCTATTTTGGACCTTGGACCCTATTTGCGGTCTGTCTTCCATGAACCTGACACATCGAGTCCATATTTTCGCTGATCGGTCCAGTATTGAGCTAGCTACAGATTTCCTGTAGGCTCTCACTGGGCTACAATAGAAGTCAACGGGGCAATTAGAAATGTTATGGAAAAACAACGATAAATGTGCTTTTATAGCTCAGTGTGTATTCTTACGGTCTCAGTATGCTCTCCTGTGAAATGTAGGCTATCGCAAACGCAAACCGAACGTTGAAACAACAGTTCCATTTGAAACAGAACTATTTCTCCGACCGCACTACCTCCAACTGTAAACTTCCGCAGTCTAGCTACGTTGTAGAGAGGCCGCTTGAAAAGCAGTTGATCACAAATCCTGACCTCCCGTTGGAGTTTACTAGCTAGTAGCCTACAGCAGAACTATTTGTAACGCAGTGTTTGTAATCATCATTTGTGATAATTTACATTACCTGCGCAACTTCAGCCTCTCTCTCTTCTCTTGCTCGCTTATCATCCATCTCTTGTAGTTCCGTGTCCGTGTATTCTGGCTCAAATCTGTAGCCAGTAACGTCAAAGTCAAAATCGAATTCTTCGTCTTCGTAATCATTATAGTCATCCATCATCCAAGTTTTTTGTGGAAATTGTAGCCTACGTTGCTGCAGGTAAACAAATGCAGACTGCTCACATAGATAGTTTCGTAAACGGCCGGCACACCTTCCCGCTCCCCCACCCCCGACACATAGTACTCCGCGGGAGCAGCGAAAACAAGCAACAGAGAAATGCTTACTTCCAAGCCATGCCAAGCACGTAAAAATGTTTGGATTGAGATACATTTCCCATTTTCCCGTCTCATTTATTGTACATGAAAGCACATTTATCGTTGTTTTTCCATAACATTTCTAATTGCCCCGTTGACTTCTATTGTAGCCCAGTGAGAGCCTACAGGAAACCTGTAGCTAGCTCAATACTGGACCGATCAGCGAAAATATGGGCTCAATGTGTCAGGTTCATGGAAGACAGACCGCAAATAGGGTCCAAGGTCCAAAATAGCGAACTTATCCTTTAATACTTACATGAGAAAAAATGCCAATTTGGAGATAATACCACCGTGTCAAATACAGTGCTAAATAAGGAAAAATAATATTTTAAGGATAAAAAACATCTGAGAAGCAATTAAACTTAAATGACAAAAATAATTTCAGCGTTCTTGCAAAGTTTCTCATGCAAATAACCTCTGACTCTTCAGCCATCCTGGCAGGCAATCGAAGGCGAATTAACCGAATGCATCAGTGTTACTGTAGCATCGCCACTGAAGCACGACGCAACGCAACAAAGCCACCTGCCAATGCTTCAGTTACAACAAAGCGGCGCTTTGGCGGGAGGATGACTGCAACTGTCCGTGTGAGCTTTTAACCGGGTGTCCGCGTTAATGAACACTGTCAACTGGTCACATCGCTCGTGCTACTCGGACATCCAGACAATGGCACCTTCGGCTCATTTCTCACCTGGGGTGTCAGATGTATATTTCACGTCGCGCATATCAAAGACCCCAAGGTGAATGCTACACCTACAAAAAAAAATCACGCTGAATAGACCGTAGCAGGGAATCAATCTTTCTGAGGTAATTAAAACAATCCTTTATCTCCATTATTTCTTCCTGCACTTACTGTGTGAATGAGCTTTCGCTCAACTTTTTGATTAAAGTAAAATTAATGGTTATCATGTTTTAAGTAAAAAAAACTCCAGAGTTAATAAAAGATAAGGAAAATGAGCTGAAGTTTTATAAAACATCAAGCTGCAGTTGGCTCAGTAGCCTGTAGAGGGCAGTGTTGAATTATCGGGCTGTAGTTCCACCGTGGTACAGGTTTTTAAAAAGCCCTGCCTTCATCGCACATGCTTCAACCCAAACTGCCCAGCCAAGCTCGCAAAAATCATATCAGTAATTTCTTTCGAACACTATCCATTGATGCAGTGTGACACCGAAAGCTGGAAATCACGCAACCCTTGCAACGACGCAGCGGAACCAGCAGTGTGTAGCGCCGAGCGACAGCCAGTGTGTAAAACGTCTTCAAATGGTTCTCCCTCAAACTGTCATAAATCTGCCACGCAGCGTTGTGGAAGTCTCCAGTGGGCCTCAAACCTTCCTGCCCGGCTGAAAAACTCTGTTCCACAGAGAGAGAAGAACAATCAAGCACGATGAAAGGCGTACATTGAATTTTTTTTTTCTCTGCCAGCAGCAACTTCACTTCCCTCTCAAGACCGTTACAAAAAAACACCCATTGAAACACTAAGGTTTAGCACAAAGGCTTTCTGTAGTAATGCAGTCAATGTCAAGCGAACGTTAAACCCGACTGCCGCTATCTTACTAGTGTCAAGACACAGAACACAACGGGGTCACGGAAGAGATGTCATGCATAGCATCAGTTTCCTGGTATATCCTCTCTCCGCAAAGCTGCCGATGACGAGAGAAATGTCGTTAGTCTGTGTGACGGCTTCTGCAGCCATCAATAACTGAAACTAAGGAGGTGGATTCACTAGTAGAGTTATTATTGAATGAAAGACAAATATGTCAGATTGTCTCAAATTGTATTGTAGCCTCATGACTGATGCCCATAAACATACAGTAGCCCACCACTGACCAGGTCGAGTCTGATGCGAGATAGCTTTTGGGGATTGGCTTTGCTAAAAAACAAAACAATAATAAGCCACTTCTGACAAGTGACGATCTTGTGTAGGCGGGACTCAAAATGGAGGGAGTGCTTCAAGCCAAGTCACCCAGTGAACCAATCGGATTGCAGCAAACCAATCTCAAAGACTTCCCTTTCCAGATCCTCTAAAGAGCGTTTGATGTCCAGACTAGATGTGTTGCATTTAAAAAAAAAAAAAAGGGAATTTCAGTTTTGACCTTTGGGAGAAAGTTTTAGAGTGACGGATGAAAGTACAGTTTCAATTTGAATCTGCATCCCAGCAACCCAATCAGTCCTTTCATACACTTTGATTCTGGCCTATTTATTGGGAAGAGGACAGGGCTCTTTAAATCTGAAATGGATGGAGAGGGCCCTTCAGTTAATGGGACCGCTATGTACTGAGTATGTTTGCCTTGTTCTCTATCACAAATAGATAGTGAATTATCATTGTCCTTCGCCCCACTGCATGCGCTTGAATTGCTCATTTGGTGTAATCTCTAACAACACCTCCAATTTAACAGCTTCAGAGGCTACCATCATTTCATACAAGGTGTGAAAATGTATTGGCCTACTTTTTCCTCTTTTGTACTTTCCATGCTCTGTCGCTTACCAAATATCACTTTATTGATAAATGACATTGAGTAGGCGTGTTATTATGCAGTCAATTTTTTAATAGAGACAATGAGCAGATTACCCCAGTCGGTAATCAGTGTTCAATCAGTGTGCCAGTCACCGTTCTGACTCTGTAATTACACTTATCAATAGGAGGCTGCTGTGCAAATCAGGTGTGTCAACAGACACACGTCAATCAAGCTGAGACTGCAGTCAGCTAACTGACAAAATTAAAAATGCGATGGTCAATAGAGAGGATTCAGTTGGTCAAGGCCCTGATTAAAATTATATTGAAAAGTGCCTGGATGATTAAGAGGAAATATATTTAAAAAATCAGAAGACAGGAAAAGCTGGGAAAGAATTTAAAAAAATTATAATTCAGGCAAGTCTTTGATCCAGAGTATGATTTAGTTGGTATTGATTTCTTCAAAGTGGTGACATATCCTGAAAATACAGTCACTGATAAAACATAATTGATATGCACATATTTTCAAAGATTGTGACTTCAAAACATCCGTGATATCTAATGCATGCACGGATAGCTTGAGGAACTGAAAAACATTGTGATTCAGAGCATTAAAAAATCTCCTTAATGCTGCAACGCAAAGCACCGAAGCTTAATTTCACTGAGCAGCAAGACTGGCGCAGAACCCGTCTGATCTCAGGCAAATTTTATGGAAAAATATTAATAAATGTCTGTAACCTCCATCCTAACTGTAGGCATCACAACAGACAATATTCTGATGAGACTGTCCAGAGCAAAAAGGGGAAAAGGGGAATTTCTAGTGAGGAAAAATTTATCTCAATTCTAATTTAGCCCCATAACTGTGGTCATAGTTGTGAAAGATTCACATGATGTGGCAGAGCAGATTCAGAGGCAGGCTGATTGGTACCTGGTAGATTCACTGCTCCGACCAGCCCAGAATTCAAAAGCAGGTCAGGGCACACACACACGCACACACACACACACACACACACACACACACACACACACACACACACACACACACACACACACACACACACACACATTTGTACATAGTCTCCATTTATACAGCTGAATATTTACTGGAGAAGTCCAGGATAGAAGTGGAATGTTTCCCCGTCCCAGGACCTGGTGCCTGAAACCCTCTGGGTGCCAATTACAATAGCAGCCATGCGTTACGGAGAAATGAGTTTGAGCTCAGCGCTGCAAGCCATGTGACCTTCTGCAAAGTCGCGGTGGTCAGCGCAACGGTCCAACCGCCAGTCTCTTGCTCGCACACTGGACGGAAGGTGGCGGAAAGGGCAGGGAGGGGGTCGGGTGGAGGTGAGAAGACAGTGGGAGAGCATTTAAGGATCGGTGCCACCACAGTGGGACTGTGGGACCTGACTGTTAGGGAGGGGAACAAATATTTCATGAATCCCCGGGTATAGTTGGGCATGAATGATGCATGACTGTGTCCAGCATACAATTGCCTACGAGCAGCTGAACAGTGGAGGAGGTTTTATTTTTTTGAAGTGGGGGCATGAGGTTTAAAAATAAAAGCCTTCCAGACATGGGCTGCAAATTTTACACATTCCCTTCCCTTGCTCACTTTCCTCGAGTGATCTATCTTGTGACGTAATTTGCTACGTGCAGCAAGCAAACTTAAAAAGTGCTCTGCAAGGGAGGATTGACGAGAAACAAACAAAAACGGAACTGAACCGCAGAAGTGCAACACCGTAGAGTTGAAATGTGAGCGCCCACCCACTTTTTCCATGTGGAGCATTGCATTGTGGGATTCCCTTTTTGCTGGAAACTTGCATTTTATACCCTCGATAGAAGGAAGGATAAATGAGGGAGCGAGGGAATATAATTACTCCCTACCCTTTCTTAAATTGGAACCGAATCCCACTTGTGTGGTGTGGCTGTCATATTTCATCCTGGCATTTTTGGGATTCCCTCCTTGAAGCAAGGGAAGGGAAGGACAGGAGGAAAGGATCAATTTCAGATCCTAAAGCAGCCATGGTGTAGTGTGAAAGTATGTTGGCGTATTTGGCAGAATAAAGCCCTGACCGTACAGAGCTTTGGATGTCCTTGACGTGACATTTCATGTTGGTCAGGCTCTGGCTTGACCAAAATTGCCCTTTAAATTATGCAAATCACAGTCAAACAACCTCACATTTTTGCCTGTTCCTGTTTTCATGGCATGCCATAGTTTCTCAACATTTCATACAGTATTCTGTTTAATTAACATCGCAACTGTAAATGCTAAAGCCATTCATCAGAGGAAACAACGTGTGCAGCTGTACATCTGTGGCCATTATATCTATTCTGATAGGCACGACGCAGAGGACTCAAAAACAGTGGCAAGGTTTAACGGTCATGCCAGTCACTGGCCTGTATTCAATCAACAATGGTTCTTTACTTTGACTTACAGTGAGCACCATAATTTATTGGACAGTGACAAATTTTTTATTATTTTGGTTCTGTGCTCTAGCACTTAGAACACATGGTTGGCTAAATAGCTCTAAGTAATCAAGGGTCTGACATATCAAACAAGCCTTAAACCATCACTCTGCTGCCATATATGCAGTAGATATGGATGGATAACTTGAAGGGTTTCTTTTCCTGATTTATTTTTCCATAGAGTTCAATAGGAAAAGAGGAGAAACAACCCTTAAAGTGATCCATCCATATCTACTGCATATGTGGCAGCAGAGTGATGGTTTGAGCCTCGTTTGGTACCTCAGACCCTTGATGACTTATAGCCATTTCACCAACCATGTATTCCATACTGTTCCAGTATAATTTACAGCTAAATCTAGCCCCACCCCCAAATTCCCATAGAGATCCATTCAAACGCAGAGAAGCTATAGTATCACTTGTAAGAGTACCAGAAAATAAGATATCAAGAGTCTTTTGATGTTGTTCGGTCACAGACATCAGTCATGGTCATGGCATGCAAAGGATATTTTTTGATGCCCGAAAATGGGGGGGACTATATACAAAAAGTTCTACAATTTCTAAACGGTTCATCCAATATGGATGAAAATACCCTCAAATTTAAGCTGACAGTCTGCACTTCAGTCTCATTGTCAGTGTATCCTTTCAAACTCAAAGTGCTAGAGTACAGAACCAAAATAACAAAACATATGTCACTGTCCAATTAATTATGGTGCTCACTGTACATGCAAATGCAAACATTACATTTTCTCTTCACAAATTCAGCTTCAGGAGTTTGTTTTAGTAATTGCTGAATTTGCTAAGCTGTTTGCAAAGAAAAGAATATGATTGCTTTTAATTGTTAGCCACAGTTAAAGCCAAATGTCGATTGAATCCCAACCACTGTTGGTTAGGGGGACCTCAGGACTGAGGTTCTATCGATGTCCCTTTAAGCTCAGCCACTGAAGCACTGGCAGAATGATTTGACATGAGGACAATACTACCCAGCTGTCCCCACTTTAACTGTAATTCATATGCACACACACACACACACACACACACACACACACACACACAAAAGGAACTCATACGAAGGCTCGTAAAGGGGAAAAAAAAGCTCTAAAACAAACAGGAACCGCATTAGGCCGCAGCGTTAAGCTGACGTTGGACATAAGGACGAGGTCCACCATTGTCCGCAAACGGGGAACCCGCCACCCGCATTCAGGTTCCTTGAACTGTGTCTTGTTTTGTACAATAATAAGCAACCGTTAGCCTGCAGTAACAGGCTTTGAAAATCCATCTCGACATTAATGAAATTGTAAAGACGCAGTGTATACCGTGCCACCTAATCAAATAGAATTGATCCCATATGCTTTTGGCCCTTGGCCGTGTGCGCTGAGGGGACCTCTCTTGTCCCCTCTCTAGCTTTATGGGTAGCAGCTGAACCTGGCCCTCTCAAGGAAATGACTAAGGAGGAAACCAGCGCAGGTGATTGATGGCCCTCCAGAACCAGGAGGTTGGGTGATTGATAGACAGTGTCTCCTGCAGGCTCGCCAACATGCTTTCTTTTATTTTTCCTTTTTTAAATCTCTATCCTCACCCTAGTGCAAGTACAGCTTCTCATATCAGCGTGACTCATTTTATAGTTTTATTTTGAGAAGAATACTAGAATGGTCTTCCGGAGGTTTCTTTTAAAGCACTCGGTCAATTTTGCTGAGGAATTAAAAACCAAAAAAAGGATACATTTTATTTATTTATTTGCGCTTTCGAGATTTATTTATCCACCCATCCTAACTTTTAAGTCAAAAACAGCCTACGCTTTCATGATTTAAAGTAAATCTTGATGACATAAAAGCTTTTCCCTATGACTTCCATTCAGCTTAGCAATGAACTACTGCTCACATTGCACAAATGCTAGAGAACTGCTGAGAGCACCGAATGCCCAAATGCTATGAGACGAAAGCAATGTTTTAACTGTTAAACTTAAAATTCCATTGTTAGCAGTTGTTTTATCAAAATGCTGCAGTAAACCCATTTCTTACCTTGAATTTGGATGTAACCAATGTCCTTAATCTTTTCCTGCTGATATGGCAGATTTGCACACTTTATGCAAGGGGGCCTTGGCTGTCTTTGAAGCCCTATTAATGTACTGGGCTGGCAGTTAAAACTTTATGCAGTGCCTCCTTAATGGAGACCCTAAAGTAGGCAGAGCAAATACAGCAATGCATGCTGGGAAATAAATATTCTCCTATACTACTTTCAACAAACGGGGACGTCTGTCAGAAAGATATATTTTTGGAACCAATGAGGGCATACAAGGTGAAGTCACATCTGTCACTTTAATTTAGTCATTTAATTTCAAAATTGTAATAAAAGAAATGACTGGGAATTGTGCTGCAAAGCAAACTGAAAGGTGGCTAACGTGTAGCTGCACGAGACAAATTCACAGGCTTTTGCAAAGCCGGGCCTCCGAGCTTCCCTTTGCCGTTCCTGGACGTTAGTGCCTCTGTTTCTGCATGCCTTGCAAATAAGAAAAAGTCGAGCGACAGCGTTCATTGGCTCCGAGTGCATTTGTATTCTGTCTTTCGCTTCTGCTGCATGTCGGCTTTTATGAGATCGCTCAACCGAAGCGCTGAAGAACTTCATTCTTTATTAATCCGTGCCCTGGCAATTCAGAGACTTACACTCAGAAGCTGCACATTTAAAACTTTAACCCCCCCACCAACAACACAAAAAATAATAGTTAAAGAAAATACCCAGCAATCTTTGTTATTTTTCCTCCACCCCTTGGCCGTTGAGATAAGCAAAAATGGTCAATTTTTAAATGTTTTGTTTTGGTTCAGGAGGGGAGACTAATGCACATTGTTGTATCTTTCAGAGGTTATTGCTTCCATCTGACAACCCTGAATATCTGAGTGTACACATCCCCATGAAAAAAAAAAAAATGTCTAAAACATATTGCTACTCTTTCACTAACCTTTTAACCATTAGGAAGTGAGATATATAAACATAGCATGTAATATTGATAGAAAATATTAATAAAATGAATATGCCACTAAAGTTAGGTAATAAAGCATTAATAATAAATTGTTTGGCAGCAGTGAATTTGCTTACATGTAAATGTACATTTTGTAAGTTGCTTCGGTTAAAAGCAATGACCCAGTATCTGAATAGCAAATTTTAAATATGTTTTTGAGATTTAATTCAGCATGAATACATGTTACTACATGTGACATTAAAGTGGGGGACTGTAATACATGGATAGGAATAAATACACAATAAAACAATTTTGTAAATCTTGCTCTTGACATAAACATTTCATAGATCAGTGAAAAGGTTTTTTTTTGTGTCTGAACAGTGCACTGTATTGCATATTGTTAAAAGAGAATTGAGTACAAATGACATACAATACCTTCACAGACTTCCATTAGATGAGAAGGCTTTGTTCATTAACTTGCGAAAGGACGGCTCTAATTACAAAGCAGCCCCAGTGTGGAGACGCACTGAAGGTGAGTTTACAAATTAATTACATCCCTTTTCAAAACCACACCTGCTGCATCCAAATGAACGCTTTCACGCGCCCGAGGCGTACGTTCCCCACCGAGTCAGAGTCAAGGTCACTCAACATCAAAGTGCTGTGCATCTATGACATATCTACTGTTGAATTAATGTTTTCAACAGCAGCGCTGCGAATGTTTCACTTATCCGTCGATTTGTTCCAATGACTGCCTCAGTAAGGGTAGAGGAGAAGCGGCTGCGTTATTTGTGATGTTGGTGGAAACACTGTTTCGTGAATCATACCAGGCGTGATGTTTATTGAGCAATAACTTTAAACGATGACACGATGTTGTGTCTGGTTAGGGGTACCTGATCTCACAGTCAAATGTCTAACGGGAGCCTTTTGTGCATCATCACCACGCCACTGTCATACAGTTTTAAACTAAAAAAAAAGAACATTGACATGGTGGCGTTGTTGTATTTCTCAATGCTATGCTGTTAGAATCAAATCACATTTTTTTTTTTTTTATTTATTTATTTATTTCGGCATGCAAATATTTACACTTTATCACAATTTCAGTAATATGCTCTGACAAAACACATTACCTTTTCGGCAAGTAATGTGTTTTGTCAGAGCATATTACTGAAATTGTGATAAAGTGTAAATATTTGCATGCCGAAATAAATAAATAAATAAAAAATAAAAAAATGTGCTATAAGGCTGATTTCATCAAGTCAGTAAGCTAGGCTTTTGGAGGTCACAGCACAAGGCGATCCTCTATGCATCCACATGGATAGGGATGCGGCTGTATTCACTAGTACCCAGATATAATTTATTCAAGGACGCTTGAATCGCACCTGTCCAGGGCTGCTCTGACATGTTCAGCTGGTGGGCTTTAACGGGCTGCCGAAGAGTAGTGGTAAAAAGCAGACGAGATGGCAGCGCCCTCTAAATTCGCCGGGAGACCTGTCAGAAGGGTGTGATTCATAAGGCAACACTGGTAATGTCATCTTGTCTTTTCTCTGTCCTGACAGAACGGGGAGACGGGGAGGGCGGCCGTCCTAATGCTATGCAACCGAGTCCATGACAGATGATCGCTGTGGCAACAGATGACGAAAGCAACTCCGCCGTGGTTTTAATTCCCCTCCCGAGTAGGCTGAACGCTACAAAATCTAAACCGCTGCTAACGCAGGAAGAGAATACTTATCTCAAAGTCAGAGGGGCACACTCAACATAATACTGAATACTTAAAAAGAAATCAGAATTCGGGTCGCCTCTTTTGTTCTCTTGGAAAGGCACTTCACACGATGCCAAGAGACACCCATATCGTGACAACTTCACTGCTTTTCCCAGTAAGCCGATATTGATTCATATGTTTAAACTGAAAACGCAAGGTCGGAATGCTTATGCATACGGTATGCCAGTTACTTTTTTTGCCTCATTATGAAACAGCGAGGGAAAAAAAAACTTCAGAGCTGTGAGCTGATTTATTTACTCTTGGAAGATTGACAGCGGCACGTCTGCGTTTGGAATATACAAATGTAGGTTAGCACGAGAGGTCACATCAAAAAAAAAAGCGATCGATTTAAATTTTAAAGCCAGACAGGGAAAGCAAAGTGTCCACCCTCACTGACTGAACTCCATTGGCCCAACAGAAAGTGAGGAGAAAGACAAAGGATAAATGATAAATAAATGGATAAATTAAGATAAATGGCTCTAGACCTCCTTGTAAGATTAAGATGAAAATATATACAGCATCATTGCACCAGTCACATTCACACATCGATCATATTGTGTCAACAGGAAATGCACACGCACACCACATCATGTCGCAAAATTTCACTACAATTTCAACACTTCGTTCCAATGTCTGAACATCGCAAAAGGGGGTCCTAAAGATATACAGATATATATTTGGAGCCTGCTGAATGAAGAGGATTGTGGCAGTCACAGACCAACTGATGTCCTGTTTTAGCAAGCGAAAAGAAATACAACACCTTGGCACATACTATATCTCACTTTAAAAGAAATACAACGCATTTGCACATACTGTACCTCACTTAATCAAAAACCCAAAGTGAGCTCATATGCCTGACATGCTTGAGATTTGTTTCTATTTTTGGCAGAAACCCCAACGCCTATTTTATCATTTACAACACGGTTTGTCTCTTGTTTTGCTGCCTTTCTAACGTCATACCTATTGACTTTACTGATGTGAAGGGGAAGAGGGCATATCTATAATTGATCTGTGCTTGTAATACAAGAAGAAGCCGAAAATTGCCATTCCATACGGTTGAGAGCAGTGTCTGTTTGTTATGCAGAACCGCCACAAGTAGCGTGCGAGCGCAGGAGGTCTCAATGTAGGTATACGTGTCAGGATTTAAAATATCCTGAATATGGACATTATGCATTTTCAAGCTGGATAAAAGGAAAAAGAGCCTTTGAAGACATAATGATAGATTATTACCGAATCCGGCCACATCGGAAATTGCTCAATCAGCAAAAAATGTAAGCCAGGAGTAGAATATTTCATAAATATGTATGTACCTTAGATGCCATTAACAGACTGAAATGAGTTACCACGTATATTAGGAATTCCAAAATACGATGAATTGTGCTCAGGTGTAATTCATATGAGTCTATCACTCTGCTAACCAAATGCAATACAAGTCTGGGGACTTCTGCTCTGGGTTTGGTTCTCGCTGTCCATGGTGCTGATGGCTTTCTACTGATCCTTCATAGATTTCTGCTGCGTAGGGGTTTCAGTTTTGTGGCTCTGGCAATACATGTGTTTTTACGTTTGAATTTCCCAGTCTTGAAGGCAGTTTCCTTTGTGGTTGTATATGTCACAATGTCACAGGGCATATACTACGTGGTCATATCCTTTCTGTAAGAAACACTCTGAAACTGTCACGTTAATGATGAAATTATTACAATCGTCATTTACCGATTATTAACTGCGCGCAAATGTACTGGTTGCAAAAAAAATATTTCCCTGCAAGGTTGCTTTTTCATCAATGCACAATTACTAATTGTTTAACATATCGAAGAGACATACCCATAGCGCTGCAAGCGAAACAAATATAACAGTCATCATTGTCTCTCAGACTTTTCGATGAATCATCTTTTTCTAAACCGTAGTTCCGTCTCTAATGAACAGTTGTGAATGTACCACTTTGTAAAGAGGGGGGGCGATTTACTATGTTGAAAACTCTCCTTCTTTGTGAGGACAGTTTGCACGGGATCATGCCTGTAAGGATGATCATTCGATCGGGGGGGGGGGGGGGGGGGGGGGGGGTGGGGGGGGGTGACTTTTCCAGCTGTTTGAGTTGTTTTTTTAACCGCACAATCGCAAAGAGGAAAGTGCCTTCAGCTGTGGTCCAGCAGGCCACGCGTCCACAATGGTGGGTAATGCTCACTGGAAGCAATTTCCTGTTGATATCTCAAGAGATCCTGTGAGAAATCGAGGGTGAAAACAAAGCTTGATCACGTGCTGCAATAGTCCAACCCCCCAACCCCCCCCCCCCCCCACCAACCAACCTCCGCCTCATTTGTCATATATTGAGTCCCCTAGCTTTAATAGGAGGTGCTTTCAGATCAAAACCGTGATTAATCCACCCGCCACTGGCTGTCGGGCCGGGGCGAGGGGTTCTCATTAGTAAACGCCATGTGGTGGGGTGACCGATTTGGCTTTGGCGCCGCGGCACGCGCCCTCTACTGTTTGCCGTTACCAACCCCGGGGACTCCAGTTTCCACTTGTGTGCCCTGTTTAATCACACGGCTCCAAGTCGACCGAGGACGTGCGGCTAAGTGTGCAGTTCACCCAGTGCTGTGGGAGTAACGCCTAGAGTGGCGGACTCCTGGAGACACGTATTTGACTCCTGCATTTGGCACTAAAATCCACCCTTCCCTCAGCGAAATCCTTTACCTTAAGTCACTCTAAGAAGCAGCCTGGGCGCTGCACATGTGCTCATTTAAATCACTCTAAATACAGATACCCTCTAAGAAAATCTATGAAGAACTGCAATCGTAATTTGAAATAACTGCAACTGGGAGGGAAATATGTTTATTCATTTATTCAAATGAAGACACTGTGTTTTATTTGAGTGCCGCCCACATAAAGAAATGACAGTTACGGGGATTTGGCAATACAGTGATAGAAGGGAACGCCAAGAGGCCATCCGAGGTAAAGGCAGCTCGTTCACAATAGAGGATGAGGTGGTCTTGGTTTCACTGAGGCATTGAACATGGGGGTGCAAATTGCGATCACATTTGACCTCCATGGTGGCATGGAGTCTTCATCTCCAGAGTTGAGCCATAGGGGCATCCCTGTCTAGATGCCCTACTTACGTGATGTATGAGGAGACATTGATTTCTCAGGTATTAGAATCCTCTAACAGGGTTAAAATGAGTCATGCATCGATGCATGAATTCAAAATAAGATGGTT
Organism: Synaphobranchus kaupii; assembly: GCA_029718625.1. Lineage (NCBI taxonomy): Eukaryota > Metazoa > Chordata > Actinopteri > Anguilliformes > Synaphobranchidae > Synaphobranchus > Synaphobranchus kaupii. The sequence continues at coordinate 40,153,350 of CM056376.1, forward strand.
GATATGCCGTGATATGTACAATTTGAGGCAGTGGGGCTCTAGTATTCGCTAGAATGGTGGGCTTGTAACTCAGGGCTTCTAACATAGAGGCTGCAGGTTTGAGTCCCAGGTGGGGCATGACCATTGTATCATTGAGCCTGTGTACCATTCAGGTTAAGGTCCTTAGCCTAAACCTCTTTAGTAAATGTCTGTGTAAGTGGATTGTATGTAAAAAGTTAAGTTGCTAAATGTGTCTGTTGAGCGCCTAAATGTAAAACAAAATTCACAATTTTACGGAGAGTGCAGCCTATCGGATTAAGAGACATGGTGGAGTTGCCCTCTTAAAAGTGCAGTTAATCAATTGTAACTTAATAGTGGGAGTGTTACGATCCAGATACGAGACGAACCCAAGTGCAACGACCAGGAGACAGATTCAAGAAAGGGGTTTTTAATTTAAGTTTTGGGGTAGTCCCAAAACTGTGCAGGAAAGGCAAACACAATATAACACAGGGTAATAGTAGAAAGTCCGGAACGGACTGCTCCAAGCCGGAGCTGGACTTGGGACTCCGGAACGGGTTCCAAGCCGGAACTGGACTGGACAGGTGGTGTAGGTAACACCAGGGCAGGACTGGAACTGGACCGGGAGGTCCACTCAGGAAACGGGTACGGGAACGGATTTGTTCCAAACCGGAACTGGACTTTGCAGGTAGGTGAACTTCACACCTGGACTGGACTGGAACTGGACCGGGAGGTCCACTCTGGAAACGGGTTCTGGAACGGATTTGTTCCAAACCGGAACTGGACTTTACTGGAAGGTGAACCTCACACCTGGACTGGACTGGAACTGGACCGGGAGGTCCACTCTGGAAACGGGTTCTGGAACGGATTAGTTCCAAACCGGAACTGGACTTTACTGGAAGGTGAACTTCACACCTGGACTGGAACTGGACCGGGAGGTCCACTCTGGAAACGGGTTCTGGAACGGCACTTGTTCCAAACCGGAACTGGACTTTAACGAGGAAGGTGAGCGACTCACTACGGCTGGACTGGAACTGGACCGGGACGACTACACCGGTACTGGACAGAAAGCAGAGGGTAGTTAATTTGGGAGAAGGTAGGGAAAGGACCGGGAGGTTCTCACAGGGGTACAGCGTTAAACAGGTAGGTAGCCGGCGAAACTCGGCAGAGCTAGGTGGTGCGGCGTGGCTCAGGTAGTTCCGGTTGGAGCTGGCTGAGTTCCAGAGCTCCCGGAACCGTAACCGTAGAACGTGGGGGCTGCTACGGCCGGACAGGAACAACTGGAGGGTAGCCAGGATATTATTCCACAGCGGATCCTACGCGAGCTGGAGTTGGAGGTACCGCAACACATACACACAAACACGGGGAAACGAACACTGCAACGGATGAATGGAAGCCGGGTAAGCTGGTGGTTAGAGGAAGACAGGTTAGCTGCATGCAAAACAGAAACGTCAGGGGAGATTAACTACCATTCCGTAGTACGAGAGATCTAAACGCTGTAAGGGGATATAATCCCACAACCAAGCGAACAGAGTATTTAAAGACCAAGAACGACAAGCATTAACAACGAGTGAGGTTAGTTAACGAACTGGCGCCGACTAGCAACCAGACGAGGGTATAAATAGTGCAGAGAATAACGAACTAAATAAGGCGCAGGTGTGGAAATTAATCGGGAGTGATTAGCTAAACACAAAGGTGAGGAATGCATGCAACGAGGGGGGAGGAGTGAAAGGCGGAAGCAAACGAGGAAAACCAAATGAACAAGTCAGAGAGGGAAACGCCTAGTCCGCAGCAGAGGGGAAAACACGGACAAAGGGATCCAACATGACACGGAGGGAAAAAGGAAAACACGGAAAACGGACAGGAAGGGAGCGGAACGTTACAGGGAGGCTTCTTTAATTAATTACTTTTACCTGGACAACAGCTATTGCCATCTCCTCACACCCACTCACTGCAGACGAAAGGAAAGTAAGCTATTTGGTTTGAAGGGGAAACCTTAATGTCTGAACGTTTACGTGGAACATTGTAAGAATAAGAATAATGTGATTGTTATATTTTTGTGGTCACTTGGTAGTGCTGCATGCACCATTAGCTTTTTCGATCATTCGGTGCAGACAGCAGGGCCTTCTGCCATTTTCCTAGAGGACCGAGTGGTGATAGCGGGTGGCTTCTATTTCAAAAATTCCTTGGGCCTACTAGCATTGGGTGCTTGTGTGTGCGTGCCTGCGTGCGTGCGTGCGTGCGAATACACCTACATCAGGGAATGCCCCCTGCTAACCATCTCAAATTTCTCCCAACTGAAAATTTGGCCGCTAGCAAACAGGAAAAAAAAACAAACGAAGAGTTTATACCCAGAACGTTGCACTTTACATTCTTTACCACTTTTGAAGTGGATGGTTTTTTATCCCCTTTGGTAGTAATATCATAAGACATAAATTCACAGAGAACTTCTATTTATTTCTATCAGCAGGTCGAGTAGACTTGTTTGAGAGGTGTTGGAAACTGGAACTTTATATTCCAATATATTTCAGAGTAATTCATTACCTCCGAATACACTGGATACCATTATCAGCTATGTGAATTGGTCTGTCTCCACAGATTCGTTTTTTTTTTGGGAAAAAAAAAAAACACATTAGCTATTGCACTGATACCGGCAGTAATGAGGGAGGAGTCTATCAGTGGTATTGAATTAACTCCATTACGTATCCAATATTGTAAATGCCTCTAGCGCTAATAATGCATTGACTGCGAGAGGAGAGACAATTTGTCAGGTTTGACATCAAATTTCCAAAATGACAAGGCGTGTATAGGATTTTGCACTTTATTCGTTAAGAGATGAATGGATCCTTGAAGTAATTCAAAGTGAAAAATCACTCCCTTGAGCCAGTGCAAGTCTGGTCATTTCCAGACTTGTGCAGAAATCCTATTATAAAATAGATCAGTAATTCTTCCCCTTCATTTGCAGCCGAGCACAGACCTGATCCCATGCTGGGCCATAACTATGGGGCGCAATCGCCTGGAAACTGATTTATTTGGATTGCAGACAATAACAATAATTATATTGTTGTAATCTTTGCGGTAAAATATATCAGTGGAACGCGGGACACATATTTCCAATAAAATGTTCAGCTCCAGTGGCAGTTGGGAAGTTTGGCAGAAAATACACCTCACACATTCTAGACCATTCTTTAGATTTTCTTTGCTGCAGTATAACGCCCGAGTCCAAAGAATGTTTTTTTTACTGCCTCGCATGACTTCTTTAAGCATTTTATTGGATAGTCCTTTGCAGCACGGCCATTGCATGTTGTTCCAGGAAACTGTGGATTGCTGATGCAGTGTCTCATGAACGCAGCAAAAATGTCAGCGTAAATGTAACACTGCTGGTGTACATTGAACACACTAGGGTGTTTATATGAGTCCACAGACTCATATGAACACCCTAGGGTGTTACATGTACACCACCATTTTTGTTGTCAAGGCTCTCCCTCAGACCAGTCACACAGTAAAGTGTTCAGTGTTAATTCAACTTTCACAATTTATGTGAATCCATTACGGATAAAATGTACTCCATCAGAGTTAATTTCACACTGAATACATTACTGTGTGGTGCCATTCAAGGCTATTCTGCCATATGTGGCAGCAATATCTATGCATCATTTATTGACTGACATGCATAGTCTTTATTTTGTATTTAAATTGATGCTTGATGGTAACAGTGCTGATTTATCTAATGTATGTTAGGTGTCAGATGATTATACAAGACTATACAAGATTATTGAGAGCAATAGCCAAAACATTGGGCTGTAGCCAATGTGAAATAAAGACTTAGAAATGACTCTAAAGCCTGCGTTTAACATATAATGGCGCTGATAACTCAAATGGCACTGGAATTTTTAAACCCTTCTAGACGAATGACGACTTGCTGCGCAGTCCCTGAGGATGATTGGATCCTGGGGTCCTATCAGATAGTCCAAAATCACGGGGAGCCATTTTAATGTTCGCATCAATCTGAATTACAAGAGAAATGTCCAGTTGTCACATTCTAATTGTTAGACTACAGCGGGTGAACTGGTATGCATGGTTAAAATGTTGCAGTAGGATAATCATGGTTACACAGTTCCAACATTAATTTGGCAAGCATAGCCAATGTGCCATGTGCTAAATTGTTGCAAAAATGCACTATAAGACCCCTGTGTGCAGTTCCTCCCTTCCCCATTTTTTTCTTTCTATCCTAGTTGTTGAACAAAATTAAAACTGTGGTATTAAACCTGACATATAGTCTTAAGGTAATTTTTAAAAAAAAAGTTTTGGACTTAATTGTTTCAGTGCAATGCCCAAATGAATAACCTTGTCATTAAAAATGTGTACTGCACAGATGTCTTTGACAAAAATGACTGTCAAAAAAAGGATGCATTAGCACATAGGTTCCCAGCCAAGGGTAACAGCGCCTCCAGGCTGTACACCATTATGGAGATCATATTTTAGATCCGGGTTAATAATCGCAGAAAATCATGAGAATTAACTGGCAAACATTATCCAACAGATTATAGTTAGGCTCAGGGTTTAAAGCTGAGAAAGGAACACTTCCAGACTGAAGCTTGAAGCTTCTGCATAGGCTAATGGTGAAAATAAGAAACAGTTTCTCGCAGACAAGACAAGAAAATGACATTGCCTCCGCTTCACCTCTTCAGCTTCCCGTGGTGAGAAAATCGCCGTTTAACAGGAGAATTTTCTTCGTCACTTCTCAGACAGGACTTAGCCCCACCGTGGACTCAGCTCCTGTTATACTGCTGCTAGTAACCTAACAATCTCTGGGGAAATCTTAGCCTTATACATCAAGAAGAGTTGTTCATACAGATTTGCATAATGCCAAAACAAATGGTAGTTATGCTGTACGTTTGTTTGCAGAGGGCTTACCAATCTGGGTTCTGGGGTCCACCAGCGGTGTCCAAGCCTGTCTCAGGTCTCAGCTGTCTCGTCTGTCATATGATAAATAAATAATTAAAAAAAGAATATATATGAAGAGTGTTTTTCCAGAACTCAGTCCACTTTTACCCATTTTGAGAAAATCATCAACCATTTTTGTTTATGGATGAAAAAATTAATAAACCAATAAAATTAAAATATAAAAATTAATAAATAAATAAATATATATATATATATATATTTTTTTTTTTTAAATATATTGCATTTAACAATATTTTGTTTATATTTCTATTTTCATAAATTACATGTTTTAGGCAATAATTAAACTTAAATTAAACCTGGTTTGAAGTTCAGTTTACAAATTCTTGCTTAATAGCATGATCTCTGTGATTTACTACAAATGTTATTAATATTTTAATTAAATGTTTGAATTAAATGTTTTAATTAAAAAACATTACTAAATACATGTTTGACATATCCATAGATCCATAATATATGCTTACATGTACTAGTAGTCTGTCAGATAGGCACTCATTGCAGCCTAGAGGGTAATCATTTTAGGGGGCCTTGAAATTTGAAAGTTTTTGACCTCTGTGTTAGCCCAACCCATCATAAAGATTGCTGAATAACATGCCATGACAGAATTAATTCTGAGTCAGTTACAGAGGGTGAGAACAGTGATATATTTGTTGCAGAGTTAATGGTGCTGGCCACTGCAGTTCAAACGGACTTGCTTGCATCCCATGTATTTTCCTAGTTAAAATGAGGCAAGCATGCACAGCTTAAAGTGCTCTCCTAGAGTGCTATTATAAAAAGCACACATCAAAAATGTATTCCTCCCTCTGTTTCCAATCCCACGGCTCATAAAACGGCAGGAGACAGACAACAAACTTTAATGCCGACCTCTCCTCGAAGCTCCACAAAAAATAAATACATTAAAAAAAATAAAAAATAAGCAAATAAATAAAATAGAATGCAATTTTGAACCTGGCAAGTTAAAAAAAAGAAGTACAGTCTAGCAGAGTGTTCTCTGAAAAAACAACTCCACAGGACATTGAACAACTTTCTTTCTGAACGCTTTTTATTTGTAAGAGATGAAAACGTGTGTAGATACCACTGGTTGCAGTGGCACATTGAAACTCTAAGACAATCGCCGTGCCGCACTCTTATAATCAGCTTTTCCCCAGATTAATAAATTCAAAAGGGTCTTTAACAAGGGCTGACTCACAGTGGCGAGCCTGCCATGTGTTTGCTGGTGATAACCATATTTGGATCCATAATGAAGGAAGGATGTAGAGTTGAGATGTTTTGCATGTTATGTGTTGTGCATGAAGGGGGAAATCAAGTATCACCATGCTTTCTGTGTACCGGATCTGAGAAGTCAGCCTTCCACGCATTTGCCACACCCCAAACTTGCAACCCCTTATATATATATATATATATATATATATATATATATATATATATATATATATATATAATAGAATAGAATACATTTTATTTTCCCATTAGGGAACTTCAGTTGTATCCCCAGCAAAAACAAACAAAAAATAAAATAATTTTTTTAAAATAAAAAATAAATAAATAAATAAATAAAAAAACAATATATATATACGTATACAGTATATATAGTATAACAACAATTTTAATTATAAATGTTATTTGATCATTAATATTTATAAAGTCACAGCTTCACTCATTACACAAAAATACTGAAAACTTGTTTTACTTAAAAGTGAAGTACATGCCATTTGTGTATGTGTGTGCGTGTGTGTAATTAGCCTGAGAAAGAATACTTTCATATGAGCATTGAACTTTTCCACTTGAAATTATTTATTTCAAGTGCCTAAATCCCAACGTACAGTATAATGGCTGCCATTAAATTGTGCATTACATTGCTACATTTAGCAGACGCTCTTATCCAGAAAGACTTAGACAGACTACATTTTTACATACAGTCCATTTACACAGCTTGATATTTTACTGAAGTAATTCACGTTAAGTGTTTTTTTTCTCTTAAGGGTAGAACAGAAGCACCACAACTGGGAATGAAACCCACAACCTTCGGGTAAGGAGCCAATTTCCCTAACCCTGCCACCCCATCCAAGTCCATTAACTAAAAAGGCTGTAAACTTTACACGTTTGTCAATTTTAATCATTTTTCAATAACTTTAATGAGCTTGTGAAGGAATCACAGATCAGATCTGCTCATCCATCGTGTTCTCCAATCACCTCAGATTGCTGCGGATCAGAGGAAGTGACACAGCCACTTGGATTCATGGTGCAGCTCTAATGCGGTGTTTTCCCCCGTCTCTCCTCTTAGTGGCAGAGAAATGATCCACTCAATCTGTGTTTGTAAGCCCTCTATGGTGTACCATATCAGTTCTTCCATTTCAGTCTTCTGTTTTATTGTGTTACGGCAAAGATGGGAATTACTGGGAAGTTTTGTGATTGGACCACAGTTGATTAGATGAAAACTGAAGCTACGTGTGGTCCCTGGGATGACATAAAGTGACACAGCTGTCCCCTATTTGTGTATGCTTGTGCATGTATGCCTGCGTACAATACATACATGCATTTATAATGCGACATGTATAGGTTTGTTTTGTTTTTTTTGAGAAAAATTCAGTGGGCAGGCAATAAAAGCAGGAGCTTGACGGAACAACACATTCAATCAAAAATGGTGTGGTGCGTCAGCTTGTTCTTGGGGAAAAGTGTTTGTTCTAATTTGCTTCCAGCTTATTCGCAAAACACATTATTAATCCGCACATATTAATACAAGCACATCAAAAGACCTCCCAGTAGCAGGATATATTCTACAACAAAGAAGGGACAGATCACAGGAATGGTTTTGGCTGAGCGTGTCATCTGCCCCAGCCCCCCACCCCCCCCCCTCAAATTTTGCAGTTATGTGGGAGCATTCATTGGCTTAATGTTAGGAGTTAATTAAACTGTCTATCAGGCTGTGAGAAAGATAGGGGACTGCACAGAGCTGTACGTTATTAAATCCTTCATTCCGTCCAGTTCCATGCATTGCTTTCAACCGCATGGCCCGTGTCAGGTTTGCTGATAATTTGAATCATTATTTTATTTCAACCATTCGTTTAGTAATGTTATTCCCCCCCCCCCCCCCCCCCGGTTCTGAGGAAGATATCAGATGCTATTTGTGGCTACAAAGTCCTTCATTATTTTAATAATTTTATATTAATATATTATATCATATGAATTATTTTTCATTTCCCTCCCTTTCATTTTTTTTCTCGGTCAGGTCCTCATCTCTGAATAGCTTTTGAGAAAGCTTGAGCTTCTAGATTTGCAGCATCCCCTCTCCTCTCATATTTCCTGACATTACAGGGTTGATTTACCACGGTCTCCCAGGAGCGGTGAATCACTGGCCTTGACAGGGTCTGACCTCTCCATTTGATAATAGGCAGTTTTAACATGTATTCTTCCCATTCCAGGGCTTATAATTAGCTTATTAGACACTTATTAGTCTTGCCATACTTTCTGACGAAGACGGTCTAAGGACAGTGAGCACTTGGGTCGGTGGTATTCTTATAGACATGGTCCCCTTGAGCCAGATACACAGGCTTAAATATCCAGGTGAATAAATGAATTAATGTGAGCTTTGCAAATTGGCCAGGAACCTGTTATAAGCCAAGGCTCATTTTCTCTTTTTCTGGTGATATATATACATTTAAATTTCTAGAAGAAGAAATGCTACTATCCTACCTGCACTGACTAAGGCCTAATTTATACTTCATCATAAGACATTTTAGAGAAGTATCGACTTTCAACTGAAAAAAGTGTCGCCCACCTCTAGAATTTTGTTACATTGCATACGCCGTCATACTTTGTCAAACAGTGTGATTGGATAGTTTAAAAATGTAAACAAATGGTCAGGAGTTTGGCGTCTCCTTACCATAGAGACAACACAACCCTCCCCGCAGGCCTTCACCGAAGTATAAATGTGAAACGTTGTGCAACACTTTCAGGCACTTGTCGAACTATCGACAGTACAGAAAATCTGTCAGTATGACAAGACCCATGCCTACATAGCAGGAAGCCTTATCTGGAAGGAAATACTTAACTGGGTACACAGTGGCATCAAATTAGAAGCAAAGAAGCAATTGTCCACACAAATTATTTAACACTTTTGTGTGCAGTTCACTTAAGACTGCTATAGCCAGTTGAATTAATTCACAAAATCAGTCCTTCCCCCCACTGCAAAAAAATGTTACAATGACAACAGCGTTATATACTTTTTGAACGATTCATTATTGAACAATTGGTTGTAAGAGATTTTAGCTCTTAAACTTACAGTCATTTTGTGTGAATTATTTATTTTACTGAAAACACCTTTCAGGACTTCACCCTGAGATGCATTGAATGTCGTTTTCCAATACCCTGTCAGAAGAGTGGCCATTACTGTACTATTCATGTATTTAAACAATTCTAATGTAGCTCTGAAATAAAGCATAAAACTGGAGGATTGAGAGCATATCCTCCAGCCTATAAATACTGTGGAACAGAGTCAAATTATCCTGCTAATTACTTTTACAAAAATATATAGCTGTAATTTAACTGCTGTTGATAAATTGTGCAGTGATAAAAGGGAGAGTATGTAAGATATGCCTTTGTGGTTTGTGACAAATGAAATCTAAATTTCTGTACCATGAAATTACAAGTCACACTGTGTTCTTCTGGCCTCAGTCTAATCTGATCAAGTTGACTCTGTGGTTAAATCTAACTGCTCTGCACTTTATCCTCAGCAACCAGAACGAAATCTAAGCGAAACTGTGACCTGTCAAAAAACTTTCAGTGAACCAAGAGTTGTCAAAGATTTATATAACTTAACTTTGTAGATAAAATGCTTTCAAGTAAGGCTCCTATTTCATTTTATCTGAGTAGCAGTTTAAAAAAGCAAATTCTTGCTCATTAGTATCAGTAGGTCATTTACAATTACAAGTACGATATAAACAGGTGCTGAAATTTTCCGCTCAAAATTAAGGTAGAAGTTCATTAGCACTGAGATTAGAAAATAAGGATTTCTTCCCTCGGATTCAATGCACACAGTTACATACCAGATGAAAAAAAAAATATATAAATATAAATATCTGTCTCGGGCTCTTGGCCTTTAATAACCCGACAGCAATCCATGTGATTTAAAAGACCGTTTAGAAAAGCAAAGGTAGACACGCTGTGAAGAGATGGAATTTCCGGTAATCATATCTGCGGGAGATTGGCTTGGTTCTGTCACCTCCAGTCCCCATTCCCGGGGTGGTCCCAGGTCTAAGCAGCATAATGGAGGACATCTCAGATGTCTGCTGGCTTGTGATCCGTGGTTTTGCCGAGCTGCTGCTATCCGTTATCTCGGAGGGACTCCAGTATTAAATTGGAGTGGAGCCTTAGCACTTCCTCTCCACTCAGTTGGTGCCAGTAGTGGTAGAGTGGGGGGAGGGGGAGGGGGGCGAGGTGGTGAGGGAGAAACCAACAAGCTTTTCTTCAGTGTGGAGGGGGGAGGGGAATAAGGATGAGAGTGTGCCAAGAGTTCACAACAACTGACCTCGCACACGCCTGTCACCGAAAGGGCTGCAGACAGTCAGAACGACAGCCACCAACAGTCGTGATTGTTGTAATATGATTCCAGTACATAGGATTATTTTGCAATCCCTTCAATTAATGGGTTTTTACTTGAGCCTCGATGACTTGAGAGTGGAGTGAGTCTGATCTCGTGGGTTTCATTATTTAAATAGGCATAGTGTTGTTTTACACAGTCAAAATTGCATAAAAAAGAATCAAATCCATAATTCATCAGTAAAATTACTGCTGATATGTCATCGGGTTGGATTTTGCCATAAGTCCTTGGAAATTTTTATCATACTGTATCTTGAGACTAGTCCACTCATGCTGATGTGTGCCAATAGGCCAAAGAGTTCATGCAGAATTATTATTGAAGCATTTCAGAAAAAAAAGACCAGTGGGAGAAAGATCATGGCAGACCTTATGGTTTGTATAGGCCAATCAGTTTCTTCTGAGGATATGAACCACTGTGGACCTTTGAGACCTCTGCAGCTAGATAACCTTAGATTTTTACTGAAATTTAAAAATGTTATAATATTTGGAATTATTTGTACTGACCTACCAAACTTAATAAAGACCTACCCTAAGTTTGTGCAAGCCAAATGTACTGTACAGTGCTATTTCTGTGCCAAAATTCACTCAATGTACAAACATATTTAGATTGACTCATTTAAAATGTTGCACAGTGATGAGGTGTGATCATTAATATTTACATTGAAAGTCTGAGCTTCACTCATTACATAGAAATACTCAAAACTTGTTTTACTTAAAAGTGAAGTATGTGCCATAGCATGATTTGTGTGTGTGTGTGTGCGTGTGCGTGTGCGTGTGCGTGTGTGTGTGTGTGTGTGTGTGTGTGTGTGTGTGTGTGTGTGTGTGTGTGAACTGTCACTCAAAATGACCCTGCTACATTTTTCTGCCTAACCCCATAACCTCCAGGTATAGACCCTCAGATGTAACTGACCCATTTCTACCAAGTTTTGGAGAAACTGTAACTGGATTACATAACCTTGTTTTCCAAATGGGCAGAAGAAGAGGGGTAATGAATAACAAAATAAGGCAACCAAAAACAGAATAGTAACAACGGGGTAGCGCCATACCTCTGACACTGAGCCCTCTAATTAAAAGGAAGAAAGAAAAACCCAGAACTTTCCCAGCATCAACCAGCGTTGGCACAGGCAAGCACAGACAAACACTATTGGGAGTCATTCCCGTTTTGGGAGGATAGTCAAGGACAGTGAAATGGGGCTATCCACAGAGCCTCAGCGATGTCCACTGTACAGATTCCTGTTCTCAGGAATTCTTCCTGGCAGTGGTTCCCCCAAACCAGCAGAATGACTCACGAGATGGCATCTGCCAGGCTTGGCCACCTGGGGATCGAGCTGCCAAGAGGGCCCAAGTAAACCGTTTCTGGCTGCCATAGAAAGAAACCAGGATTGCATTTCGGAATGGGGGCTTGACAGCAGAGAATGCTGTCTGCTCTTAAACAGAGCACTGGGAAGGGGCTGGAAAAATTGGGTTGTACACCATTTATTTTATTTTATCACTAAATTAAAAAAAACAGAGTTCCCTGTTTTAGATTCCTGTTCCATCGTAACATGTTGGGTTGCAGGGTTCTATCCCCAATACCATATTTGGAAATGCACAGATAATGCCTTGTATACAGATATTATTTTCTTCCTGATGTTAATAAATTACATGGAAAATGAGATTAGCAGTAAAGGTGTTTTAATGCATTTTGTGGTGCATTGACAGATCCCAGTGAATAGCCTTTAAAGTCGGTGAAAACCCGGCGACATTTGCTTGAAAAGCGACTTTTCTAGCCAACTAGGACATAGCCAGGCTATATCCGGGTAAAACCTAAGCTATACTAGGTTAACTTAGTCCGTTTATGTCAAAACGTCTCTCAACCTTGATTTCCACCCTTCTAGACATCTACATTCCGGCTTTTTCTCACTGGGATGCATTTGAAAAATAGCTCCCCTCCATTCTCTCCAGCTGACAGTTTCTCAGCACGCGCCCGTTTTCCCAATACGAAGACTGAAACATAATTATTTTGGTTGAACAGATGTTTGTAAGGGGTGTGCAATGTTATTTCTGCACACCTCCAGAGGGTATTTTCTTTGAAAAGAAAATGTAAGCTTAATGTAACTTTCCCGCAAAGCCCGTTGTAATGAGTTTGAAGAACAATGGCTGAATGAAAAGTGCCGTGTGAGTAATAGTAACAAATAATGCATATGTCATTGGACTGAGATTACATTGGACACCAGCCTTACTATTCACAACTGCAGTAAGCTATCTTACAAATGCTACATCACCACTGATAATTTTAGATTTTCATTTAAAATGTTTAGCTGCATAGGTTGCACTTACCCATGGTAGTGTGAGGTCCCCGGGTTCCATCCCGCGTTTTCCTATTGTCTCACAGTCCACCCCATGTTTTCCCTCTCTCCCTCCTACTTGTGTCTTGCACTCCCCAACCCTGCATTGTTTTTTCCTCTCGTGTCCTCGCTAGCCTTCTCCCACCTGTTGCTCGTTTTGTCCTCGTCACATCTTGTATATAGTCTGCCCCGTCACTTTGTTCGGGGCCGGACCGTCTTGTGTTGCTCGTCGTGTTTGCTCGTGAGCTGGGTTTCCCGTTTGTGGTCTTGTCTTGTTCTGTCTCGCCATGTTGCGTCTTGTTATGTACCCTCTTGTTTTGGACCTCCTTGTCTTGTCTTGTTCATGTTCAGGCCTTGTTCCCTCCAGGCTCCCTCATTCCCCCCAGGCTGAGTTCCTGTACCCCAGGCTGAGCGCCTGAGCCCTTGGCTGCGCGCTTGGCCCAGACTGTGGGCCCCCGCGCTATCCGCGGGAACCCCTCACCCGTTCCTGACCCCATGGCCGGAGGCCCGTCCTTGTTTCCTGACCCCCATGGCCGGAGGCCCGTCCTTGTTTCCTGACCCCCACAGCCGGAGTGCCGTCCTTGTTTCCTGACCCCACGGCCGGTGTGCCGTCCTTAATCTGGACCCCACGGCTGGGGTGACGTCCTCGTTCCTGACCCCCCCCCCCCCCCCCCCCACGGCCAGAGTGCCGCCGCGGGCCCCCGCGCTATCCGCGGGAACCCCGCACCCGTTCCTGACCCCACGGCCTGAGTGCCGGTCCCTGCCTAGCCTGGTTCCTGACCCTTCCCAGTTCCGGACCCATCCTTGTTCCTGACCCTTCCTTAGTTCCTGACGCTTCCCAGTTCCTGACCCATCCTTGTTCCTGACCCTTCCTTAGTTCCTGACCCTTCCTTAGTTCCTGATCCTTCCAAGTTCCTGACCCTCCATAGTTCCTGATCCTTCCCTGTTCCTGACCCCTCCTAGTCATAGCCCCCTCCTCATCATAGCCCCCTCCTAGTCTTAGACCCCTCCGTGTCTGGTTTTGTCTTTCCCCTGCCTATGTCTCTGAATAAATGTACTCCCTGGTGGAGTTTTCCCCTGAGCCGTCTCTGAGTCTTGCATTTGGGTCCGGTCCCCCCTGCGGGAACCTTAACAGGTAGGCCCCAATTAGGGTTGCCAAAGGGGGTAACTTTCAGTAATTTTGGGAATTTTCCATCTCATGCCTAACCTTTTCATTATGTTAGAATTTTACTGCCATTTGTGTGTAGGTGATGTTACAGGTCAACATATAAAAAAAAGTTCCAAACATCTTTTTTTACATGCATTTCCAAATTCTCTAGGATGTCATAAGGCATTTGCTGAAGTAAAAACCAATGTGTATGTACCTTCAGGTCATATAGACCCTAACATACTAGGAAGGTTAAACAAAGCTAATAAAACACAAGTTGAAGAAAACAATAGTAAATGTGCTGAACAGGCCCAGGCCCTTTCTGGAGAACAGGTTAATACAGCATACGGTACCATCACTGCCATTCTAGGGTGAAAAAGTAGTATACTTTAGTGTTATAAAAATAATTTAAGTATACAAAGGTTATTACAAGTATACTTTTCCTTTTGTACTTAATATGTGTAAAATGTACTTTAAGTATAGTCTGAAACACACCGTAATACTTTTAAAGTTTATTTCAAACGCACTGGTGACATAATAAAATTGGTCTGCAAGTGTATTTAAAATACCAACAAATCATGCATTTTGTTAGTGCACTTAAATATAGTTAAGTATACTAAAAATAGTCCCATTTTAACATACACACTGCACTTGAAATACACTTAAGTATGACTTGAGTTCTACTTTTGACCAACATTTGTGCACTTAGTATATATAAAGTGCTGCCAATTTAGCACAAAGTACATAATTAGTATAAAAACTACTAAAAATATCTTTGAAAAAGTATAATCTTTTTTCACCTGGGTTGCACAGCACCTTAATCTAGATCAGGGGAATGTTTTTATAAGTTTGGCAAAATTTTCCAGAATGGAAGGGCTGTGAGTACTGATGCCATCTGGGAAGGCAGCCAAACACATCAAGGCAGCAACTTGGTGGAAGGGACTCTGAAGCCGTGTCCCCTGTTGCTTCAATTTTTCTCCAGATCACTCCCAACATCAGCTGCATCAGAGTGGAACTGGTCCCTGTTTGGTGGAACACACAGCAGAGTCTGCAACAGGCTGGCAAACAGAATATTTGAGAAACTGGTGGCTATTCGGTCAAACTTGAAGTTCTCTGTCATCAAAGATGACGCCACAAACATTGAATCAGAGGAGGATTGTCCAGATTCTTCAGAGTATCTTTCTGAAGATGAAGCCAGCTCTGGTTCAGATAAATAATTAGCCTAGGTCAAGCAAGTCAAGTTAAAATATTTAACCTTATGTTCGTCAAAATATTAAGTTATTCCTAATAGGCTATAAGTATATATTTGCATTTATGTTTCCTTATATAATAATTATTTTTGTTAAACAAGCTGCATTTGACAAAAATAAAAAAACATACAAATAAATGTGTTGACATTGTGGTAAACCAATGTCATGTTTGTTAACATTTCTTAAAACCCACGGTTTTCTCCATAACAATGTGTGAAAAGTATTTGCAGTGACCCCTCAAATAGGCCTAGGAAATTACTTCCTCAAAAAGGGGAATTTTCCCAAAACCTTACAACCCTAGCCCTAATATATAATAATATAAAAAATATTAAGAAACCCAAATGAAGCAGGGATGTTTTTTTCTTTTGGGTTACCAAAGTTTGTCTAATGTTACTGCTGGTGGGAAACATTTCAGGCCAGATTGAAAAACCTACTCTTCAAAGGGTTAAAATACAGAATATAAATATGAATCACTTCTCAAGTGTCCATCTCTTTTAAAAGGCATGACTACTGCAGCAAATATATGATACCCCCTACACACAGTGAGGCTTTTAAAAAACTATGCCCATGATGGGCTCTTCAACACCATTAAAATGTGAATTAAAAATAGCCATTAAGTCTGCCCCCTGTATCCACCTTCATTAAGGACATACAGGCTACATTTTCTTGCCAATTTATGCAGGCGTTTTTAATGAACGAGATGACTGAGACGGGTCTTATACGTATAGCTGTTAATTCATCATGACCTGTTTTTCTCCCTTAGATTTTTCACTTCCACCCACACAAGGCTGGGACAATTTTTCAACCCACAGGCTAATCTGTTATTCAATTACTTTTGATTTAAAATACTCAGTCAATCTAACTAGATTCCAAAGTGCCAAGTGAGTGTTGTTAATCGACAGAATTCACAGGTACTGTAGTTTATCGTTGGTGCACTGAAGACAGCGCTCATGTCCTGTATTTTTGTGAATAAATTAGTTCAGAATAATGGAAAGGAAAACAATAAACCTTCAAATACACAAGATTATCAAGTAGATAACTATCCACTATATGTACTGAACGAGTGATTGTATGTACAATAGTCACTGGCTGTGCTGTATTCAAATTCAATGGTTAAATTGCAGTTTTCCATTTTAAAAAGCATTCCTTTGAAAAATGTCACTTTTAAGTATCTATACGGGGTGTCTTTTCTAAGGTTAACCTTTCTCAGTTTAAGGCCAGCATAAAAAGGCTGAGAAAGTATTGATGGTCTCTCTAATTATACATTTGAGAGCTCAATTTGCATAATTGTTCAGACCAATTTACAGGATAATAACACCCCCTTTATTGTCTGTCAATAAAAAATTCAGATGACACTGTGCCTTACTTTTTTTTACTCCATATTCCCGT
This sequence comes from Synaphobranchus kaupii, assembly GCA_029718625.1. Lineage (NCBI taxonomy): Eukaryota > Metazoa > Chordata > Actinopteri > Anguilliformes > Synaphobranchidae > Synaphobranchus > Synaphobranchus kaupii. The sequence continues at coordinate 40,170,023 of CM056376.1, forward strand.
GATAACAAGTTCTTCCGATAAATTGTTATCTCAAGATAATGACATAAATAACTTGTGATCATGAGAAAACAAAAAAATGTACTTATCACGGGAAAACAGAGTTAAAAAAAAGTATGAATACATGGCCTTTTAGGGCTTCCGTGCCTTACACAGTTCAGGTAATTTTTTTCTTTTTGTTTTTGCCTTGACAAGGAAATAAATAGCTTTTATTAGTTTCCAAATCAGGCTGCTCACTCATGCAAATGTACTGAGAAGCACCGGCTTAATTAGTACCTGGCTGGAAAGGTTCCTGGTGGATAACCGACATAATACAACGAAACAAGATTGAGAAAAAAAGTCATGCAACCCTAATTATATGAAATTACTTTTGACTTCTCTGTATGATCATAAACTTTGAGCATTTTTTATGTCATTTTTATCACTAGCTCCCAGCAGGATGCTACTGGTTGCTAGATCAGCGCAGTAGTAGAATATTATATATTTACATATTTCCAATTTCCAAAATGAATCTTGAAAAGTTTTTACACAAAACTCCAAACTCAATTGAAAAATGTATGCTTTAAACTTGAAACAAAATATGTTGGTATAATAAAAGAAAGATCTAAGATTAGATCATATATTTGCCTAAATAATATATAATCTAATCCCCACCCCCCCCCCCCCCCCCCTTGCACTCCACCCACTTCTCTCTCATTGAAAAAAAATATACTTGAATCCACCTGAAATATATAATTTATAACAGAAATAAGAAAGTGGGTTGGAGTTCTGTCATTTTAAGACCGGTAAATAATAGACCACCATGTTTTGCTCCTAAGTAGTTTCCAGAGTATTATCAGAGAACAGACAAATGTAATGTAAGAAATTATACTGTTTTTACACGCTGATGGAATTATGATTGCTGTAAAAAACGAAATGCATACTTCAGAGTATTTCATCAAACAGCCGTATAATTTCAACTGCACTAACAACTCTATTTCCATAATGCAATAAGTATATGCTGTGTGTTAGCTATAGCACATTTTGAAGCACATTGGGGGCCCTATCTTGGCGATCTTGGCGCTTGGTCTAAGTGCATGGCGCTAAGTCCATTTAGGGCGTGTCCAAGTCCACTTTTGCTATTTTAACGGCATATTTTTTGGGCGCTAAGCACGGTGCAAGGTTGTGGTGTTTGTATTTTTAAACTGTACTGACCGTCCGTTCTCCCTCCGTATTCCTGCGTAATCAATTCCATCAATCTCGCCATTCCATGAGCCCAAACTTGCAACGCAATTAATAAAACGAAGATTATTAACTAGGCTTGTCACGGTGATCGGTTTAACCAATGGTATACTAAAAGCATATTAAAAGCTGTTGAAATGCGGCCATGTCCCAATTTTTTTTCATTTTCTTGAATTAAAAGCTTTTCAGGTGTTCTAGAACTTTGTTGTTACTGCTAGCTCAGAAATGCATCTCGTTGGACTGTTCATTTTACTTTTTTCATTTTGAGTGTTTTCTCAATAAATCATTAGGCTATAATCCTTAAGTCTTATCCTTGAATTTTATAAAGCATAATAATAATAATAATAATAATAATAGTAATGATAATAATAATATTACTATATATAATCATTTATGTATTCAAGTTCATATAGTAAAATAAAAAAATAACAAAAAAGTACAATATGAAATCACAACAGGCAGAAAGGGCTGTTATTGTGGAAATAGTTTCCATTCAAATGTAGCTACAATGAAATGGTTTGACATTTTTATAAAACTGCCTTTTCATTCTGAGTTGATTATATATTGTACCTCAGATTCTTTCCAGTTCTTATCCAAAATTATTGTTCAGTGTTCCCCAGTTAGGGGGTGGGGGGTTCAAATAGGTTAACAAACACAACCTTTAACAAAACAAAACAATAGATAAATAAGTCTAAAGTACAGAATATAGTTCTTATAAAAGGTTTTGAAAAGAAAAAAAGACAGTGAGGGGGGTGAACACTCATAAATTGCAATAACAATTAATTTTAGACTAGAAAAGATCACATTTCCTATATGTAACACAACTTCCAGTCTTCGAAGCCACGCCCACTTCCGGTTTCTAATCCGGATAAAGATATTGTTAATGGTTGAACAGATACAGATACAGGTGGTGGCATCACTGCACACCCCTACCATAGACTATGTTTATACCCTCAAATTCTGCATTCTAAAACCAGCAATTTGCACCGAATTTTGTTTTCAAAACAGTGGCTTAACCATGACCACATCGCGGACCAATCAACTGTGAGATTGACCTTGCCAGTAGCTAACAAGTTCACCAGCTAGACATTTCACAACGACCCGTTATACCGGCGCTATTTCACGGAAAGAAAAACAAAAGTGAATTGGATAAAGCTCACTCGAAAACTGGGCTGCATTCAAATCCAATTTAACACACTCTTCCTTTGCTCACTTCCCTAGAGGGAGCTATCTTGTGACGCAATTTGCTACGTGCAGCAAGCAAGCTTAAAAGGTACATTTTAGAATTTTCGGAAACAAATTAGTTTAAAGACAGACTGGACAGGTAGGTTAAAAGTTTCAACATGAATGGACTTTCTGCTTGCCAGACCACTGTAATTACCCAAAATGAATAGTAGCTAGGTTGGTAATTGGTATTATTGATAACGTTACTTTATTTGGCAGCTAGTTCTTAAAGAATAATAAAGAAGGGCATGCTTGCTAACGTTATGTCGTACAGATCGAACTGGCTACGCGGCTATAAGTTACCAAAGCGTAGCTACCAGCTGTAGCCAGATGCCTGGTTCAGACTAACGCTACACAAACTTGTTATGCAACAACAGAAAAGATTTTGTTGTTTTACCTGGAATTTTAGATGACATTTTTACTGTAATGTTAGCAATACCAATCTGTAAACCTGAAATTGTATCTAGCAGACTTTCACGCTCACAACGAGGTCTGTGAGGTGGGGGTGTGTCTCTTTCTCTGTGGGCAGGGCCAAGGATGCTGTGTCAACAAATGCGGAGAAAAAACTGCATACTCTAGCTTTAAAGGGATAGTTCACCCATTTTGAAGAATTTGATATTGTTTTATTTACCGCCAAAATGGTATGTAAGGCTGTAGGTGATACTGTCCTGTTCTTAACATTGTAGCTGTTTTGAATTGGAGCAATGCTAACAATTAGCATCTTACCATTGGGTAGAATTTCCCCCCGGCTAACTTTGTTTAAATAACCGTCTAAATCCACTGAAATTGTTAAATAAACAAAGTGTTAGTTTGATGGCATGTAGTATAAATTTTACATTCTGAAATAGCATGTGGAAAAGTTGGCAGTTGCCCAAAACATTTTTCGTTAACAGTAGACCTGCTTTGTGCAGCAGTGTACTCTCTGTTCTGTTCCTGCGGTGGAGGAGCGCTTTCCTCACGTCATCCTGTAGCTGCAGCAGCGCAAGCAGAATCCATATATTCCGGCTCGAACAAGTATGGTTCAACTAGAAATTCCACCCTGTCATCTTCTTCATAATCAGACATTTAGCTAAGAAAACAAATGCTAGCTGCTTTTCCTTTGTTTATGGGTGGCACGGTGGTGCAGTGGATAGCAGTGTCGCCTCACAGCAAGAAGGTCCCGGGTTTGTGGGACCTTTCTGTGTGGAGATTAGGCTAATTGGGGGGGGGGGGGGGGGGGGGGGTGTTAACAGGGCGTTGCTGTAAAAGAGCATGTGTGCTCAGTCAACCTAACCTGTATAAATAAAGGTAAATAAAGAAATAAATAAAATAAACAGGCAGACTAAACGCTAGCAAGCTATCTTCCAGTCTACTTCCATATCGCGATGTGATGCTGGCCACACGCAGAGTGATACTAAAATTACCGGCTCTCTTACCGGATGTTCATAAATCTAAACAGGCTGAAACAACATAATCATTTACAGTAATTTCCTCCTTGTGCACTTGGTAATCATATGTGCATTTTCGTTTCCAACAACGACACTTGTACACTGCTGTTAAACCTTATTTGAGTGGATTTAGGCGGTTATTTTTAAAGGAGGTTAGCCGGGGGGGGAATTATATCCAATGGCAAGATGCTAATTGTTAGCATTTCTCCAATTCAGGAGAGCTACAAAGGTGAGACCAGGACAGCATCACTACAGCCTTACATACCATTTCGGGGGTAAGTAAAACAATATCAAATTCTTCAAAATGGGTGAACTATCGCTTTAAAATATGGCAGACTGATAGCACCTGTATGACACTCATGTTTCTGTACTGCACAAACTTTCCTTTCATGGAAGCCCAGAGGGCCAGCTCTGTTTCCTTCTCTCCCTCTTACTTGCCTCCCTCTCATTTTTTTCAGTCTATTCATTTCAATGCAAATGCTTTTACATTCAAATTCAGTCTCCCAACCTCTCCCCTGCCCCCCATCTCTCTCTCCCCCCTACTCTCTCTCTCTCTCTTTCCCTCTCTGTTGCAGTCACACATTAACGCTGTTTGCTGCTGTGCTGCGCAGCCAGTCGGAGGAAGCACAGATCGCGGCTGACATATCAGTGGATGTGGCAAGGAAGTAAATGCTGGTTCTTCCAGCAGATCTCACCCTTTTCAAATGCACTTCCTTCTTCAGGGGGGAAAAAAAAATCAGACGATTTCTAAACTAATGAGCTCAAACTAACAAATGATAACTCTGTACGCGTCGTCCGACTCCTGTTAAAAGACAACCGTTGCCATGGGAGCGGAGGAAAATCCAATGATGCCCTTGAGTCATTAAATGCTTCAAGCCGGAGTTTAAAGCCTACCTTATCACCTCCCAGAGATGATGATAAAATTAAAGTTTAAAAGAAAAGAAGGTCTTCAGAGCACATCTTTTGAGTTGACACTTGCGCAAGCAGCATTGCTGTTTCCTTGCGTTGGGGACGGTGTCCAGTTGTGTGAAAAGCACTGCCGGTTGGAAATAATCAAATAAATCCAGCATTTTGTATGATAGTGTGGATGGAATGTTCTGGCTACACTTCTGCCAGTTCTCCATTACAGGGATATAATATACATGCATGCATCTAAGACCTCTGGACTACGTGCGTCATAGTGTCCTTCACTTTTTATTACAGGCGACAAGTTATGAAACCACCATTGTATTTTATGTCAGAATAAAGGCTGGACGTCCTTGTCTACTCGAAGGACTCAGCATTGGTTTTTATTTGCGGGTAATGCTTTTCACCTCTACACCAATGTCAGAAGAACAGTCGCTAAAAGTCAGTAAAGTTAAACGTCACGTAAAACTAGGTGTTACTGCACAGTATAAAAAACACAGGCAGTGCGTTACCACTGTGTCGTCACCACTTGTGCTTTCGGGAGAAAAAAGCTAGGGTAAAGAATGATGCTTCACGCAGCTGGGACACTGGCTGGCCAATTTTGGCTCCGAATTCTGCATCCCCCCTGTTTGTTCATCCCTCATCACTTTCTGCCAGAGGCCCAGATAAACATTAACTAATATATTTGCATTTTATTCATTTGTGTACTTTTATGTTAATGCTGCGTGTGATTTTCCTTTACTGGGAATGGCTTTCAGGAGGGACAAGACATTCAAGAAATTGGACATTTGATCTGGAAATTGCATCTCTCGTTTTATCGAAGAGATTGAGCATCTCACCCTCTTCCACCCACTGCGCATATCTATGTACAAACACACGGAATGGGGAAAGGCAGATAAAGCAAGCACTAAATATACCACAAATCTCCAGCCTCGACTCCCTCTTCTCTCTGCTCATTTGAATTAATCAACGACAAAGATAGGGACAAATTGGCCATGATAATTCAGACTTGCAAATCGGGGCCCAAACAAAGTTCCATCATTTTATCACAGCTGCTCTCTTAAAGACAGGATGAAGAAACTACAGCAAATAACCAAGGGGATCATGCCAAAGCTGAATCAGATGTGACACCTGCATTTCTTACTAAAATACCTAACAATTGCCTCAATTTAAAAGTCTAATTAAAATCATGCACACTAGAATTACAAAGGCCTCATTTGTTTTGGGAAAATGAGCTGGCGTTTAATAAATTAAATATTTATAACTGAGTTTCTTTAAAGCATCTTTCATCATTTGTAATGCTGCTGCTCTCAATATTTGAAAGGACCAACTGACAAATTTTAATATAAAGTATTTTTTTGCAAATACTATTTCATGGTTTAATTATAAAGGCATATTAAAATATGTATGCTTATACCATTGGGAAGCAAAACAACTTTGCTATTAATACTCAATACTGAACAATTATTGTGTTCCCTTGGATGAACTCCACATGAATGCACATGGTCGCAGGCTCTTTGTCTCAAGACTAACCAGAGCTCTCACCTTTAGGGGTTATACGGCTGCCCCCACCCCCACCCCCACATCCACCCTAACTGGCCTCCCAAACCCCCCACCCGCCATTAGACCATATAGCCATTTTAACAGAAAGGTCAACTCGGATCCGAAAGGTCATCTATGACCTCATTCACGATATACAGGTCTGTAACCACCAAAGATAGAACAGGGAAGGATGTGAGAACAGATAGGATGGATTTTTGCCAGCAAAGAGAAGAACTAGATAAGCAGAAAGTAAATTGGGGGGGTGGGTGGTGGAAAGGGGCAGCTGTACACGTCATTACCATTCACAAGGGCAAAGGGCTTTAGTCATTGCTGGGCCTGTTGCCTTGCAGGGAATAAGCAGAGGAACACACACACACATACACATGTACGCACGCACACACACGCACATCCACACACAAACACACAGGTGCGCACACATGTACACACACACACACACACACACACACACACACACACACGTGCGCACACAGGAACTTTGGCCTACCAATTCTGAGACTAATAAAAATATCCACAATGCAATAAATAGACTTGTAATACATTATCAATTATAGCATGTCAAGTGGGTCAGCCCTTTGGGTTTGTAGTAGAAAGATTAGGTCCTAATTAATCCTGAAAATCTGGCCAGAGCCCAGGTTTGTTTTTTGTTTTGTTTTTTCAGTTTATTTTATTTCTCAGGTCTTTTGATTTGGATTAGGTTTTGCACAGGGCAGATTGTGCCACTTTGAACGAATGGCCAGGCACTGTGCCCTTTGTCATTGACCTTATCACTGTCACGTTTTTTCTGCCCATTTCAGACTTACAACCAGAATACAGCCACCACAGAGCCATTTATCAGAATTCACTGTGAGACTCTTACACCACAGTTACTTTGCTTTGTTTTCTTTGCTGCCATTACAGATATACTTGCTGCTTCAGTTTAATTAAATTTTGTTTTATTTTACAATTTTGTTTGTTGGTGACAACAATGTAAATATATGGAACATTAACACAAGTTTGCCATTTTGTTTTCCACAACATATGTTCAGAAAGTGTCTGGGATGAGGGTGAGACCAGGGGGGTATTTCACAAAGCGAGATTAAGGAGTTAGCTGGCTAACTTTAATTTGATGACATCCGATTGAGCCTGGGTTACTTCAAAATACTTACAAAAGTCTTTCTCTTTAACTCTGACTAAAAGGTATAGTGAATCCAAGCTACAGCCACAGTGTTTCTCAAAACTCAGAAATTGGAACAACATCCTCCATTTACCTGCGATCATCCTCTACAAAGGGCAAGGCTGTTCCACGCAGTGAAATACCACAAAGGCAACACAATGGCTTGCGTAGTCCTTGACAACTGAGGCCTTGCTGAACTCAAGCCTGTTGCCAAACACCTGGTGAAAACCTCTCATTATTTAGAAGAGTAGTTCTGTGAGCAGTCAGGTTATGGCGGTTAAGTACGCCCAGTACTTTCATTCTATGAGGTTTCACTGCCTCAAGAAGCTTTCTGATGTCAGCTCAAGGAAGCCTGCAGTTTTCTATGGTTGCTCGGGATCTTCAGCGGTTTAGACGATGAACCAATGAAAACAAGAATTCTCATTGACCAACCGCTCAGTTGCCATGTGAGAAGGCAGACTAGAATTACTGGTGAATTGCAGGTGTGGCTCAGGTTGTAAAGTTGTCTAACACGGTGCCCTCTCACAATATGCAAAATCTTTCTAGATATGCTTATGTTTCATTAATTGATTTATAGTTTGTGCAAGAGGATCATTTTGGATATCAATAGTAAATTGGTATGTTTAACAACAGCAGTCACAAAGTGACAAAGAGGGAAAACAAAGAGGGTTCTAAAATGTATTAAGTTTTTATGTGTGCTTGCATTTACTTTAGTTATTTTCACTTTAATGAGATGATTAATTAATGAAATTGATGATATGCTCATGTATGCATTGTATCTCAATTTGTCAAACTAAGGCATTCCCTGTCTGAATATTACAATCCTACATGGATGGACTTGCAAATGCAACTTTAGGTTTATGTAGCTTCGTAGACATCCTTTTGGTTAGAAAGCAATTATAGAGTGATCAAATCACATTTCTTCACATTAAATATGCATGTTGCTTCCCTGTGATTGGTCTGGATCACTGGACTGGAGTCAGTTCACAAAATGCCAGGAGACACCAGGGTCATAACCTCTGCACTGTATGAGTGACCTAACAATGTACTACTATGAGGACCAGGACACAGGGGTAAACACATCTACACTTTCATATACATATGTAATGCTCTTTATTTGTCCTCAGTTTACATAGTGAAAAGGAGTGTCATGACACAAACAATGAATTATGCTATTATTTTCAGTGATATTTCACTTATTATCAATATTGCAAGTTGCAAGTATGAGGAAAAAACAATTCAAACTTCCCAACCAGTTGAAGTCATGATATAATAAAGTTCACCCTCTGCTTGGGGTGCACCCCCACCCCCCAGAGAAACAAGCATTTAGGATCGGCAAATTGCAGCATTACAACCAAAAATTGTCACAATTTTAAAAAGCTTTAGTTTTAAAGTATTCATGAGACAGTGAGGGCAGTTAATATATGCATTTTTGAAGAAAAGGTATCTATCTTTGAAAGACTCCAGCAGCAAATGGCATTATTCATGAAATTATTACCTTTTCTTCTTTGCTAAATGGCTTGCTCTGTGCTCATTTTGGCTATTTGAATGCAATTGTGAGGCAGTCTGTTTTATAGTGCAATATATAACTTTGAAAGGAGAGAATAAGAACACTAAAGGGAGCAGTTTAACAAGATCTCTGTTGCATTTGATTCATGGAGGACTGAAGTGCAACAATATTCAAAGTGTAGCTCAGCAGTGCCCCATGTGGACATATTTGGATGGATGGAAAACTATCACATACAGTTTAGTGCTGCAAAATAGAATGAATTTTGAATAGGCAGATATGTTTGGTTTCATTGTTCACCTGTTCCCTGGCACAAATGCTAAATTCTGGACAGGCTTAGTACATGCCTTGATTCAAAATGAAAATGAACATGCACAAACCTGCCACAGATGCCATTCAGTGCAGTTTATTTTTAAAAGTTTTTTTTGCTGGTCCGATCCACTAAAATATGATAAAGGTCATGGAGGTCTGAAGGCTGTTAGTTTCAATCTTACTCAGTGACAAGTGATTTTGTTGCTTAGAAATCCTTTGAATATTCAAAGCCAGAGTGAACTAGCATTTTGGGAAAATGCATTTTTTTCTGTTCCGTTTGAATTGATGAATTGAGAAGATTGTTGTTCGCATTGGGATCTGACCTCTTCCCCTTTTCCTCACAGCAAAAGGCACTTGTCACTAGCTTTTGTGTGCTCTATGAGTTTTTCCCTTGGCACGCCCCTCTACCCCGAAAAGTCCGATCAGCTAAGACGACAGTTGCGTCGATGGGCCTTGACAAGACCAACTGGGACCTGAAAGGTCAGCGATAATGGATTTAATTTCCTAGGGAACCAAATTTCACCTCCTTAGGAGGGAGACTGCGGCAGACTGGCCATGCAGATATACAGTGAGCACCATAATTCATTGGACAGTGACACATTTTTAGTTATTTTGGTTCTGTACTCTAGCACTTTGAGTTTGAAAGGATAGAATGACAATGGGGTTGAAGTGCAGACTGTCAGCTTTAATCTGAGGGTATGTTCATCCATATCGGATGAACCGTTTAGAAATTATAGAACCTTTTGTACATAACCCCCCCCCCCCCCCCATTTTCGGGCATCAAAAAATATTGGACCAATGAATTATGGTGCTCGCTGTATATGACATCGATGAGAAGCTCGCCAGTCACTTGCATCCTATATTAAGAAAGCACACCCCAGTGGTTTTTATCTTTCTGTGTAGTGTATAGCAAGCACTCCACAGACCTGACACGGTGTTCACATGAGTCACATCTAATTCCGTGGCATATTTCTTTTGACAATCATGTGAAATGAACGCAGATGTGTTTCCGCACCAACGCAAATTGTCAAATTGTGTCTCCCACAAGCTGAAAGGGAACGGGAGAGTTAACAGATGACTGAGAAGGGCTTGTGATGACAAGATTTATGGCGGCCAATAAACACAGAGAGGAGCAGCTTAACGGAGCGCAATAGATGGCGCCGTTTGGCTGCCGCGTGACATTGAGCTTCCAGTAGATGGATCGCCAAACATACAGACTCGTGCTTTTCCTCTGTCCGCACGCTGACGCGTTCCTCGTGGGCCGACGTACGCGCCGGCTGAAGAGTGAATACCCTCATCATCATCATCAGCACCCCCCCCGCCACCCCCCTTCTCAAAACTGAATAACTGAAATCGCATCCCACAAAAATCAGAAGCGATGCCGTTGCTGTCGCGCTGGCCCTAGCCGTTGCTCGGAAACAGCAGGCATCGCACACCTCTCCCGTCTGTCTGGCAGCGGGGAACCGGTGCAGGACGCAATCCCGCTACATTGAGACTCCTGTCAAGTCAACCTCATCACTGTGAAGAAGGAGGAAAGTGGCGGGAAGAGCAATTGAAGCAATTGTGTGGTTGATACTGACTATCATGGATGCGCCACATTTTTTTTTTCCCTCCCCCTCCTTCTCCCCCTCCCCAGACGGTTGTCGCCCCACCAGACGGATGGCACACTAGGCGACTGCATGCGCTGCCTATGCCTACAACCAGCCCTGAGTAGCCCCTGCCTATGAATGATTACTTTCACTCAAGCTATTTACAGACAGATTCATTACTGTTGAACTAGTATTTGTTGGTTATTGCTGATGTTTGTTTTTTTTTGTCGTCATTTTTGGCAACAGACGGTTTGAGACTGTGAGCTTCAAACATAAGGCTGGGGGAGATTTCCGAGCCTTCGCTCGGCTGTTCGTGTACACAGCTGCTCGTTGCTTCGAAACGCAAGTCTATTGCATTCAAAAACGCGCTGCTGCTCTGGGTGTGAGTTTGAGGATGCCGACTATGCAGTCTACGCTGTTTAGCAACTCTCACTTTTATGTTGAAATCGATAATGAGTTTTGCTTAAATAGGTGCTTTCCCAGTCAATGTCACTAATGGTAACCGGACCTGAAGTTCAGTCCATCTATTTTGAATAATGGTTATATTTTAAAAGTAAAAAGTTATTATTGTGCATTTGATTGTGGCAGAAATATTTAATGTGGGCATTAGCGGAAATTGAATCTTAATGCTAATGGATTTGACCTAGCTCACAGGCTAATGGCACATTAGCTCATTATATGATCGCTCCATTTTAAGTCAGCAGATTTCGAGGTTACCTGCTTCCCCATTAAATGCAGCTTGGCGGGCACTCTGCAAACTCTGGTTCCTGCAAAATTCAGCAGATAAGCCAGGAGCTGAAATTCAGCAATCTGTTATCTCTGACATTTACCTGCTATATATGGAGATATAACTAATATATACCAGCACTAGGTCAAGGCAAAGGCCTTTGCTTTAGAGGCAGTCTGTGTATTGACTGGAATCATGGCTCCTTCGATTTTATTATGGTGAACCAAGAAATGGAATTGAGTGCAGGCCAATGTGAACTTCATAAAACCGGGCCTGGGTTTACTGCACCTTAAGTAACCTGTGACCGCAGAAGCACCTTTGAATCAGTATGCCGGTGCTATGCTACCCGGCTTCAACAGAGAACATTAGGTTTTCTATCTAATTTATTACCACTGATATAATGACTCACGCCTGTGGTTATGACCATAATTGGGGTGGGGTTATGAACATACATAATGGGGGTGGGGTGGGGTGGGGGGGGGGGGGGGGGGGGGTGCACATAGATAATTACCTCACCATTACTGGACTTTGTGGGAGACACTGCTGGACCACCTAGTCTCACATAGTGAAACGTCAGGTCTCACATGCATACTAGCTAGTCTAGAAATTAATTTGTATGAAATTATTGATGGTGATATTGGTCTCCCCTCAAACCTACGCATATTTCGTTTTGTCAAATTTTATTATTTTTTTTCCCATGCTTGGAAAGTGTTTGTCTATTGCTCTGCCCACTCTCTTCACTTTTTGTTCAATTTGCAGGCTTTGATGCAACACGTACCTCTTCATGGACAGTCAGTGAATTACAGTATGTCTTACAGTACGTCAGGCGAGCGCGAAACTGGGCCAGGAAGCCACGTGATGGAATCTTCTTAAAAGCTTACCGGTTCTCTGTTTCAGTGTTGGGCTACCTAGACCCCAGTATTGATCCACCACCATGAAATTCCAGGCATAGATCACTGAGGATAAACCTGGTGTTAGTCTGATAAGCTGCAACCTGAACTAGTCCTTCAGGATTGCACAGCTTCGTCAGGGCCAGATTGATTATTCTCTGTGTGCATTTACAGTAGTTACCTAATCTTCCAAACATTGTAACAGTGGCATTCTCACCCCTGCCCACTTTAAATGACACCTTTCTCAGCAGTTACCATTACAATTATAATTCAGAATCTATATCACACTGTAGTCTCTGTTCCCCATTTAGGGGGAAAAAAGGTCACTATGCAATGGGTTGAAAAAGTATTCAGCCCCCTTAGACTTTTTCATATTTTGCAGTGTACGAACATTTGATCACTTTATGCAAAAAAGTAGAAGGTGCAAATTCAGTAACTTTCTCCCTTCAGATTTCTCTTCCGTAGTGAAAGATTGTCTTCCATAGTGAAACCAGACTGGAAAAAGTTACTGAATTTGCACCTTCTACATTTTCGCATAAATTGATGGAGATATAAATATAAGACCAAAAAAATAAAAATTGTAGATTTTACTTTTCACATTGACATCATAGAGTTGTTTGTGTTTAATACCAGCTAAAAAAGCCTGATTAAATACATTTTTTATCAAATGTTCGTACACAGAAAAACTTTTAAAGTCTAAGGGGGCTGAATACTTTTTCAACCCACTGTATATGAACCCGAAGAACAGTGGGTAACCTGGTCTCATCCATTTGTGACACTTGAGACATTATTTTTATGTAAAAGCTGACCTTTACATTTCAACAATTTAGATTTTTAATGTGGAGTTAAATGTGTGCTCTTAGTGGGAGAATATAGCCAGTATATGAATATTAATATATGTGAATACCCTTATGGAAAAAGAATATAGTGCAGTATATTGTAAATATATAAAAATTATCTTCACAATATATTTAAAATATACTGCAGTATATTACATTTCCATGTGGGTATAGCAACTCTTGAAACTGGAGAAAGTAACCTGGTCACATGGTCTTCGCATCAATACATTTATGTCTAACTATAGTGATACCAAGCGATACAGTGATATAGTAGGCTGGGCCAAAATACCAGGGCTACTGTGAAAGTAGCTGGGTGACACTGTTCACATTAAAAATAGATGAAATCCAGAGGTAAAATTCAGTTAAATGAGATACAATTAGATACTGTGCCCAAATATCCAAAAATGATATTGTCAGTCTATTGACTGAGCCAGGAAGATATAATGTAGCTTCAACAACATGTCACGGAATTCATCAGCTTGGTCATAAAATGTGTGCTTTAGTAAATTAATTATACCATGGTTTATATGAAGTTAAGTTGGTGCTTTTAGCAAGTCATTTTTTTAAGACACTCGCTCTTGTAAATGGTCTCATATGGATTTTCTTCTGTAGTGGAAAAAGCAATATGCACAAAATGAGAGCATTTTGACCATCACTCGTAAAAATTTGCAGTTAAGAGGCAAGGTAAATAACAGTCAATAAGCAATTTAGCTGGGCTGTGTCTACCGGAAAGGTTCAGACATTTGGCAAAAGCAATTTCGGGATCGGTATGCAGTAACCTTTTCTGCAGGGCCCACGTCGTCCGTTTGATCCGCCGTTCGACCAAAAATGTCAGGTCAAGCGAGCGTACAGTAAATCAACATGGGCCATTTCCTCTGCGTGCCCTAACAGAGCTTACAAACAGCCCTCCTGCTCTTCCAAACAGCCCTCCTGCTCTTCCAAACAGCCCTCCTGCTCTTCCAAACAGCCCTCCTGCTCTTCCAAACAGCCCTCCTGCTCTTCAAAACAGCCCTCCTGCTCTTCCAAACAGCCCTCCTGCTCTTCCAAACAGCCCTCCTGCTCTTCCAAACAGCCCTCCTGCTCTTCCAAACAGCCCTCCTGCTCTTCCAAACAGCCCTCCTGCTCTTCCAAAAAGCCCTCCTGCTCTTACAAACAGCCCTCCTGCTCTTCCAAACAGCCCTCCTGCTCTTACAAACAGCCCTCCTGCTCTTACAAACAGCCCTCCTGCTCTTCCAAACAGCCCTCCTGCTCTTCCAAACAGCCCTCCTGCTCTTACAAACAGCCCTCCTACTCTTCCAAATATCAATGGTTTCCTTCAGGGAGACACTGCTCATGCTCGACATGTGAAATACTTTTGTCACAATATGGTACTGAATGTTTGAAATGCCCATTTCTTGAGTGAAGAAATTTAATATGTGATAAGTTAATACGATGGTAAAAAAAAAAGTAGATATTGAGAGCACACCATAAACTATCATCACACCAAAATAATTGTATCTTATTTTGTCATTAGCCTATCCATTAAAATTGATCTATGGTTAGCGGTATCAATTTTTGCTGGTATTAAATGTTAATACTGAAGTTGATTTAAAGATAAGCATTTAAAGATAAAAAATGAATCAATATTTATTTATTTATTTTGGGAGATAAAAATGTATCAATATTTATTTATTTATTTTGGGTGATAGAATGGATATACAAAATATAATCACATTTTCAGGTCTAACTGCATGCTTGCTAAACTCATAGTTACAATAAAATTTAAAAAAAGCGTTTCACCTACAATCTTGCTCTAAGATTATCCTGATTTGCCCGATGCACAAGGTGTGTGTATATTCAGTAACTAAAGTGTATTTGTTATTTACTTGAACAACAACGAACTTGCTGAAATCTGGGCACATTTTTTCAGAGCTCATTATTTAAACAATCTAATCAGCATTCCCTAATCACTGCGGTTAATTCCCTCTGAATCGGTCTGGGAAAATAATTATTTCAAAATTTTAAATGGATCTCTTTCAAAATTTGATGAACGAGTCGGGGGGTGTCATGGACTCACCAGCTGAGGTTCGTCAGTGATTGCCATCGTTGATACGCTGTTGATTGCGAGCGGCGGTTCTGACCAGCTGTCTGGAAACGCAATCAAGTTCAGTCCCAGCCGTTGGAAGGACTTTCTGACGTTTTGTTTGTGAATTATGCGCAATTATGTGAATCAGAGGGTCATACAAGACCTTGGAGTGGAGTATTTCCGTCTTATTGATTTTGCGTTTGCTTCGCAAATTTGCATGAAGGCATTAAGTATCCAAGGCTTTCAGATAGCCAAGTCTTATTAATTTTGACCTCATTCATCGGAAACTACTGTGTGTTTCGCCTTTTCTCATAAGCGCCTTCCTACAATTTGTTTCCCTTTTCTTCCCACTTTCACGCACACAGAATTCCTGGACGTTGAATAAGGCACCGAACCTAAAAGAAAGACATTTTTGAGAAATGCTTTAAAATTCCTGTTTCCATGAATTGTAATCACAAGCATTAGAATGTTCTTACAGTATCCTTTCTCTGCATGACCACATGACAGAAGGATCCATGTGTCCTACTTGTTTGACACACCTTTGATCCGCCATATAACAGTGTGTTTTGCTATTGCACGTTCGAATCAGTGAATATGACATATTTTCCTTGTTAAATCCCTAAAGGCCCAATTAAGGTAACTGCTATGAATCATCAGCAAATTAACTATAAACAGTTCATTAAGCTGCAGACCACTGAAGAAGGTACTAGCACTCACTTGCAAATACTTAGTTGTAAAGTCATTTAAGCGATGGATGTTTCAGTATCGCATCAGCGGTGATATATCACCTTTCAGAACCTTTCCATCTGGAATTCTATGGAGTAAAAGGAATGAAAAGAAGAAGAAAAAAGTTTAAGTAGTTTAGCACACTTGACAGAAATATGTCCAATGTTGGCTATCTGATGGAACTATTCTTGGTTTCTTTGCTGCCGTGAAGTGATGTCATTGCCCTATTATTAAAATGCTATTGTAAGCCATTCTCAGTAATTAAACTGAACTACGTTGAACTGTTACAAGTAGGATTGTAGCTTGACAAAAAAAAAAGCCACACAATGAAGTAAGTTTTGTAATTAATTTTTTGGAAAGTTTCAGCAGATACTGGTGTAGATTGTGATTTTGTTTAATTATTCAGCACTTTAAAAATAGAAAGTTTCAATAGAGGCAAAGGCCACTTTATTCACCATTGATCGGTAAAACAAAGCAAAACAAAAATGAAAGAGCCACCAAGACATCAGAGACTTAAACAGGGTCCTCTCAAAGAATCTTGGAGGGAAAACTCTATGGGCCCTATCTTACACCCAGCGCTAAGCGGCGCTAACCCAAACACAAGTGTCTTTGCTATCCTACACCTGGCGCAGGGTTCATAATAACGCCTTGCGTTCACGTCCTTTAACTACCATGTATTCTTGCGCCCATTACAAGTGAACTGGGCGTGTTGGTCTTAAGATGAGGAGTGGCCAGGATTCTTTCTGGCGTATTGCTATCTTGAGCCAGCAGAAAGCGCTTGCGCTAGAACCACCACAAACCTGGTCTAAAATCATGTAGCAGTTACATGTTATGTTAAAGGCGCATATAAGTGCGTCTACATAGGCGTGTGCACAACGCGCGTACCCTCCTGTCTGTTACACACAGGGGCGCGCACAAGCATGACTAAAATATCTAGATCACAATGTGAAATATTATTATTGTGTAGGCTATATCAAAAATGCATAATAATAAAAGGTTCCATAGGTCCACATACCTTTCCCTCAGCGACAATTACATTCCTCTCAGCCCACTCCATCAACATCCAGGCGATGTGCGATGGTACATGGCTATCCATTAAAAAGGAGCTGATAACACCTATATCAAGCCTAATGCGCGAATTGTCATTTGCACCTAATGCGTAAATTGTCATTCAATGGAAAACTCGCGCACTGCAATAGACGGACATTTGAGTTCTGAAAATGCACTTCAGATGTCATTACAATACAGCTCTGTTTATCTAGGAATACAGCCTGTAAGTAAATAGAATGTCTTGTGACTGAAAAAAGTTCAAAACCTTGTCCAGTGAATATTGCTTTTGTTTTTCAAATAGCCTAGGCTACAGCGGACTCGCTGTGCATAAGGTTTTTTCGATAGCCTATGGTTAAAAAACGGAGATAAATGTCATCATGTTAAAGGGTAAGTTCGCTATTTTGGACCTTGGACCCTATTTGCGGTCCGTCTTCCATGAACCTGACCCATGAAGTCCATTTTTTCGCTGATCGGTCCAGTATTGAGTTCGGTACAGATTTCCTGTAGGCTCTCACTGGGTGGAAGTGAACGGGGCAACCAGAAATTTTATGGAAAAACAACGATAAATGTGCTTTTATAGCTCAGTGTGTATTCTTACGGTCTCAGTATGCTCTCCTGTGAAATGTAGGCTATCGCAAACGCAAACCGAACGTTGAAACAACAGTTCCATTTGAAACAGAACTATTTCTCCGACCGCACTACCTCGCACTGTAAACTTCCGCAGTCTAGCTACGTTGTAGAGAGGGGGGGGGGGGGGGCGCTTGAAAAGCAGTTGATCACAAATCCTGACCTCCCGTTGGAGTTTACTAGCTAGTAGCCTACAGCAGAAATATTTGTAACGCAGTTTTTGTAATCATCATTTGTAATAATTCATCACAGCAATGGTGCGCGAATGTGCAGTCCCCGGTTGTGGGAATAAAATGTCTGGACGCTCAAATACCAGTTTTCACAGGCTTCCGTTCTCTGACCCAGAAAGATTGAGACTTTGGCTGGTTGACATAAACACTCCAGTCAATCAACTCCGTTTGGCAGACTCGCGAGTTTGTGGAGCGCATTTCGATGCTACTGATTTCTGTAACCGCAAATCAGAAGCAAAACACTGGTTTCTAAAGAACACAGCTGTTCCTCGTGTCGGACCTGCAGCACTATCAAGCACCGGAGCGGAGGTAAGTTATATTTAGCTATAACGTTACTAACATTTTTATTTTTTTTGAGCGCGTCCTCTGACCCAGCACTCAATACCAACTAACAAAATCCGAGCTTGACATAAGTTGTTTTCTTGTAACAAAACTGTCGGAAACATTCATCAACTATAACTTTTTACAATTCTATAATGTTTTATTTACAAATGCTTGACGCATGGTGTCCTGTCCAAAGTTCTCATCTATCACATATCTGTTGGCAGTCATAGTGTAATGGTAATCAATGGAGATGATCCAGTGTCATCCACGGATACATCCAGGTTTTCAATGGCATTCGGTAGCAACAGATCCCACTCCCTACAACACAAACTTTCCTCCTCTCTGGGCATCTGCTTGCACCTCTTGCAAGAACACCAAAAGTCCCCTTCTTGGTCTAGCCTCGGCAGCGACTTCGGATAACATTACCTGCGCAACTTCAGCCTCTCTCTTCTCTTGCTCTCTTATCATCCATCTCTTGTAGTTCCGTGTCCGTGTATTCTGGCTCAAATCTGTAGCCAGTAACGTCAAAGTCAAAATCGAATTCTTCGTCTTCGTAATCATTATAATCATCCAAGTTTTTTTGTGGAAATTGTAGCCTACGTTGCTGCAGGTAAACAAACGCAGACTGCTCAGCTAGATAGTTTCGTAAACGGCCGGCACACCTTCCCGCTCCCCTACCCCCGACACATAGTACTCCGCAGGAGCAGCGAAAACAAGCAACAGAGAAATGCTTACTTCCAAGCCATGCCAAGCACGTAAAAATGTTCGGATTGAGATACATTTCACAGGAGAGCATACTGAGACCGGTAACAATACACCCTGAGCTTCCCGTCTCATTTATTGTACATGAAAGCACATTTATCGAACATTTCTGGTTGCCCCGTTCACTTCCATTGTAGCCCAGTGAGAGCCTACAGGAAATCTGTACCGAACTCAATACTGGACCGATCAGCGAAAAAATGGACTTCATGGGTCAGGTTCATGGAAGACGGACCGCAAATAGGGTCCAAGGTCCAAAATAGCGAACTTACCCTTTAACTAAATTGTAACCTTAGCTATTCTTCGTCCTTCATATTTTTTAAATTACAGTGACAAGGTTTCCGTACCCTCACCTTATTAAAACCCCGCTGATTTCACCTGTTATTCCATAACTGAACAAAAGATTTTAAAGAGAACTAAGCGTCTAATTAGAAACGAAATTTGCAGCACGTTACACAATTCATTTACAATAAATTTTAATGCCATTATTTGCATGTGCGCTTTACAGGTCTGTTTCCCTTGCTGTAAATCACACTTTTCACGGTCTTCCTGGGAAAGTGGATCATTTTAAAACATTACGCTACCAGTAAAACAGGTTGGTCACATTTCCATAAGCAGGACACTATAAAACAAGGGAAAATATGCTGAACCTATGGGTTGCCAACCTGACAGATTTATTGTATTTAGTGTCATCATTAAGGCAAAATAACGTTATTTATGTTATTAATCAAAATTATAATGCAGGTAGCCTAATGAACTTCGGATGAAGCTTGAACATGAGTTCATTGCATAATCAAACGAAATTTGTTAAACAAGCAGGCTAATTTGGCGTTTTCTAAGGTGAGACGGAAGCAATTGGTCTCATCTGTTGCAGGTGCTTTTAACGAAATTTAACCGCATATATTTTGTAAACAGCAGTGTCAGGAATTACCGGGAACTCATAATGGTTAGCCCGAATAATATTGATCATAGGCTACTATTGATCCATATAGCCTATTACTTGATCGCACTAAACACGCACAAGCATGTCTGTTTCGCCATCATAAGCAATCTGCCAAGGTGGAAAAGCAGGCTTTTAAAGGGGATGGGATATGACATTTTGATTGGTTTATTGCATGTCACGCCCAAGACACACCTATAATTAATGAAGAGACTAGGTTCAGCCCATTTGGATGTTGCGCCGTGCTTAGCGTCCAAAAAACACGCCAAATAGCAAAAAATAGCAAAAGTGGACTTGGACACGCCCTAAATTGACTTTACGCCATGCGCTTAGAACAAGCGCCAAGATAGAGCCCTATATCTCTACTGGTGACCGTTTGGTGTAGAGTTTCCAGGCTGACATCAAAGTAACAAGCCAAAGTGATATGTTGCCCAAGTCAAGTCATCATTTCTTTAAAGTGCATTTCACAGAAGTCTCAACACACTGTACATTCAAAACAAAATGAAAGATTTAAAAAATAAAAAAAAACACGGCAAATGAGCAACAACATAACAACAATAACAATAAACAACAACAATAATGACAAAAACACTAATTTAAGGGCTGTCCAGCCGGTAGATGAAATGAGTCGTGGTGGGCCATAGGATAGTGAGAAAAGGTGTGGCTTAAGTCTTGTTTTAAAAATATAAAAATAAAATACAGATGTAGGGAGCATGGTATGGAATCCTCTGCTCCCAGCTGATTGTTTATTGAATCTGAGGAGTGATAGCCTGCATCTTGGGATGGCAGGATGCGTACTGGTGTGTATGATGTAATAAGATCAGAGAGGTAGGACTGTAGAAATCCGTTCGGAGAATCTGTAGTGAAGGCTGCCGCTGTCCGCGGTCCTGACAGCTGCCGAGGACTAAAAAAGATCCTGGAATGTAGCCCTGTCTGCCCCAATGTCACTCTCCCTGGTGCTATAGATTCATTTTTATGGGCAAGATGAAATGCCAATGCATGCCATTTTCCTCATGACACACAAAGCATTGTTTTTGACGACAACATCACTGAGCTTACGTTAAATTACGTAAGTGAGAAGCAAATTAAATATAGGCCATTTTCTACACATAATTATAATCCCTTTCTATGCCTGGATATTATTCTTATTATTAGCCCTTCAGGCTATGAACCTTTCTCAAAGTTACAAGAGCAACAACCCATCTAGGACTCAAACCTAGTCTCCTGGTCACAAAAGCACGCTTCCTTAAACTCCACCACACCGCTGCCTCATTGCACATGCTGTGAGCTGATAGATTATGTAACTTGCTCTCATCTTTTTTTTCTTCCATGTTTGTTCTTTTGATTTCTGTTAGAGGTGCAGCCCCAGGGTTCTCTTAGATCGTACTTGTCATGAAGACAGGAATAAAACGATGAAAGACAAGACTGGGTTATGACCCTGACTCCGTGTTCTTCTTAAGACATAAGTAAGTCGCATTTTCACTTCACGGACACAGCAGGAGAAATGACACGTCAGTGATATTTGTAGCCCCTGCATGGAAAGCATTGGAAGTCAAATAGTTGGCTTCAGAGGGCACTCATTCCTTTAGATGACTTGATTATCGGAGGAAAGACACCCATCCTGTTTCAGAATGGCTCAATTTGTTTTATTTTATAAATGGTGCATTACCAGGATCTACTACCAGGGTTCCTACTGAGATTTTGAACGTGTTGCGGGTCTCTGATCAGGCTGGAATTATATATGCCCTGTCCCTCTACCAGCAGGAGGTTGAGAATCGATGAAAGGATCGATATTCCTTCCTCACCCAATGAAAGCTCTTGTTTCCTGGCCATGTGTAATCACTGTTCCCTGGCACAGACAGGGCCTGGCCATTATTTTGGTAATCTAGAATGATCCATGGCGGAGTCCAGTCTTATTTCCAGCACCTTCGTTTCAAAATGCTGAATAGCATGTGCAATGCACAGAGATCATTCATCTTGATGCACCATAAAGTCTTGAACAAAAATCTTTCCTCTGCACGCTTTTTAGCTCGTGTGTGTTTAAAATGTTTTGGAAAGAGTAAGAAAGTCTTCCAGTGAATCTCTAACTGATACATCCTTTCAAAAGTAAATCAAATTAAAATTAGCCACCCCAAAATTAGAAGCGCTACACACCGGAGAAGACAGATTTGCCCTTAGGTTGGAGTTAGAACAGGTGTTACATTTCCCACATCACTTGTGATGACAAAACATACTGTGCATTTATGAATTTTGTTAGGAAAGCATATTCTCCAGTTCTGCAGTATTCAACCTGAGACAGTGTACAATGCACACATATACACACACACACACACACATAAACACACATGCACATGCACACGCACATACCAGCAAATGGTTATGAAGACTCAAGAATTTCATACAATAATAGGATAATAACTAGGTCAGTGAAAAAATGAATGAATCAGTCACTCCCAATAAATCAATCAAATAATTTCCCATTTGCCCTGGAATAGGGAAATTCTAGGGGAGCAACAGGGACCACTGGACTATGTTGTAACTGAGAACTTGATCAATACATGAAAGCAGTTGATTAGGCAACTTGATTTCTTTGGTTGGAACTAGTTACTGATTTGAAGATTTGAACACAGTAATTTAAATGATTGCTGCTGTAATAGGCTGATTCCTCAAGCTGCTTGTGGAATGCTGGCAGTCAGTTATGCAAATATTCAAAATAATCTGTTATTCAGTGTCTGGATACACAGGTGAATGCTGTGCACTGTTTTATGTCTGAGGGCATTGTTTAACCTTGAATAATAAAATTATAAATGATGGCAAGAAAATTTAAAGGGCTTGACACATAGCCAAAAGTTAGCTATCTTTAAAACATTTTATGTTGGTAGTATTAATAGGAATAGTGTTGCGACTAGAAATAATAATAATAACAATAATAATAATAATAATAATAACAATAATAATAATAATAATTGCGTACAGGGAAGAAAAGTGCCAAAGAAGTCTTTCTAAAAAATATCCCCCTTTGATTTGACAGTCCTCTGTTTGTTTAAAAACACAAATACATCTCTCTGCGAGTGCTGAGAATCAATAATGCACGCAGTCTATTTTGAAAGGAGAAGGAAAAATTAAACAACCTGTTTTTCCATGGAGGTACCATGGCCAGGCATAACCCCAACAACCACCTTAAGAGCTGGCAGAATCCTGACACCAAAGGCTCTTTCACTCCAGAGAAAATAGTGCAGGGGGAAGATGCGTGCCATATTGATCTGCAGAGCAGAAGACAGCGTCATCTGCCCTAGACAGCATATATCACTGACCCACCTCTCACGTTCCCAAAAACACTTAATAACTGTGGGGACACAACAACACGTAGGCCCGAACAAACTCCAAAATGAAAATGTCCACAAATGGTTGTGCGCACACCCAGCTGTATTGGATACATTTGCACATCAATTGTAACAGAAAAGAAGCAAAATATCCTGGCCAAGCTGGGTCCTGCGCTGTGATTTAGCGCTTCTGGAATCACATGCCCCTCTGCACTTATTATTTCCCTTTCTTCCCCAAAGAGAGCAGCTGTTTGAAAGGGAATCTGTCACAGGCGGAGATGAGCTACTGGCCCTGTGACCCATGACCAGCTCCCATGCGATATGGGGTCGGCCAGTGGCGCGGCCTTGCGTCACCCCTCCCGGAACCCCCTCCCAGATCCCCGGACACTTTCGGTTCGGTAGCGGGACCTCTGGAGGGGGTGACGCTCCAAGTTAATGGAATTTGACCACAGATACGGTCTGTGTGCGCGCGCTCAGGAGGGGCGTAACTGGGACGTCGGTCGACTCCCAGACTGCAGTCATAGGTAGTGTTGCCAGAACGAAAGTCGCTTATCTCGCACAAACAAGGGCAGCTTTGTGGCTCCTTTTGAATACAGAACACTGATGCCACAGCTGAACAGTATGTGCACAACTCTGAGAAGCTGCTTTGTAGATGTTATCTCATTTAAATTAAAATTAAAATTGGCAAAGAAAACTGAGTATTTGTACTTCATAGCCACCACAAATGGCAAACTGTGAATCAATAAAAGCACAAAATATGTATTTTATTTCCACAGTTTCCTTTATTGATTTGCCACTAAGATCAAGAAGAAAATAGTATTCTGTCTCATGTGAATCGGTGCCATCGCGTGGTCATAACTCTTTTTAAGACCATTCTGTGTTGAGATTCAGGCTGATAGAATGGCACGTCCTCCCAGCTGATCAAATCAGAATGGGGCTTGCCTATATGAAAAGGCAATCCTCATAGTTTTCTATAAATCCTCAAAGGTTTCTATAAATGTGCTTTTTCAACACATTGGTACTGAAAGGATTGTGAGTCAGTTGTAAATCATTAGTATGCCAGTCCACAAAATGTTTTTATATTCATGAGGTTCTTGGTTCCAGTGCATTGCAGAGGGATTGGATTTGTTTATCTATTAATTAATTTATTGTTTTGGAACCCCAGTAAATGAAAACACTGCATGTTAAATATTACTGTGAGCTGGAAGGGGAAATTCTAGAAATGAAGTTTCCCTCCTGTGATGTCATCATTTGTGATGAGTCAGACAAATTCCAGGGGAAACCATGACTCATCAGAAAACACCAAGGGCAAGGGCCACTGTGGTGGTGCAACGGTACGAGCGCCGACCTACAGTCGGTGCAGTTGTGCTCCGAGGATCGGGGTTCGCACCCTGGTCCCGCCAGATCCGAGCGTGGTGTCTCCGGGTGGGGGGAGGGGCTCGGAGAGAATAGCTGCGCGCATAGCGGCCCTGGGCGAGCTGGAATCATGCCAGGAGCCTCAGGAGGAGCCGCGCCCCGAAGAGGACATGGCGCGCCCCGGCCCCACTGCCAGCCGACGGGGCTGTGCAGCAGTGACCCTCCAGCGGTTGCCACACGGGGGGAATTGAATTAGAATAGGGGTTCAATTGGCTACTAAATTGGGAGAAAAATGGGAAAAAATCTGAAATAAAATATATATATATTAAAAAAAAAGAAAACACCAAGGGCTACTGTACATGACAACAATGGCAATAAATATGTATTATTACCAAGATTCCAAAACTAGAACCACAATCACCTGCTGTGCCTGCAAGACTCCTCTTAAAGCACTCTCATTATGGAGGGGGTTCTGTAAACATTACAAACACTACATTTTTTATCTCACAATTAATGTTGGAGATTGTTTAACTCAACTGTTCCGGTGAGGGAAAAATGAAAACCTTCAAGTGAAAGTTAACGACGGTTAACGGTATTAATTGGATCCAGGCTTGTGTGTGTGTAAGGTTGTTTCAGCAAAAAGGCTATGATAGGGAATATGTTTTAAATACACAATTTCAATCCGAGCACAATAGGGCAAAGCAATTGATCATTCCTGACCATTATAGCACGTGAGTTGCTCCCACGTCTGGGACACACCACTGCATAGTCTTCATTATTCCCGCCTTTGCACATTTATTTTCTGTGCCTTTTCCACACGCCAGCCCCCAGTCTTATAGGATGGATACATTTTAATAACAGCAATGTGATGAAGTTTCATAGTCAGCAGAATAGAGGATCTGAAGCCGACAGGATACGGCAGCGAGGAGCCGAACGCGCTTCTGAGCTGTCAAGGAACAAACTGGGTCAAAATCAGATGCTTTTCTTGAGCGGCCACGGAGAGAATCTTTCTCTCATTATGTATTAAACATCAAGCTGTTACTGACAAGGACCAGAGGAGACAATGGTGGTCTAGCAAAATATGAAAATCATCCATTAGAGCAAAAAAAAGAAAAATGATGGTTTCGTCATTATTATTTGTACGCATGTCCATTTTATTATTTTATTTTTTTATTTTTTATTTGGGGCTGTTTGAACCCAGCCTTATGCCAACAATCTTTTAAAATGCATCGGCAGGAACAGGAGACATGCAGACTAGATCACGTATGGCAAGATTTAACACTGAAAACTGTTTTACTGTGACAAATGCTGCCCGTCATATGCTGAACTCCCAGTAACCAAAATATATATTTTGCCTCTAGTGCTATTACAGGTTTGTAAAGGCTGTCTGGAAACTGAATACAGACAGTCAGTTAACTGCAAAAGCCTAACATGACATCAGAAACACAACACAAGTGGTTGAGTCAGTATGATGCGAAAACTAAAATTAACTTATTTACTATGTTCAGGATCCATTTTTACATGTTACATGTGCAGAAAAAAGAAAGGCCGACACACAGATAGCACCACAGCCAAGATTTGAAGTGTCAACAGACTGCGTCTTTTGGAAAAGAACAGGGAAGAATTAACTTCAAGAATCCACAGGGAGGCTAACACAATTGGTCCAATTACAGGGAGCGCCTCCATAGAGAACAGCTGGTGAGACTGAGTCAGCCTGGCCCGCTGGTGTTGGCACAGGGGCAGGTTGTGGGGCTGGGGGAGCTTTAAATCGAAAAACTCCCTCGGTTCCCTTACCACCTTGCTCGCGTTTCTTAAAGAATATATTAAGAATAAACAGGTCCTTGGGATCGAAAATCTGGGATCTCTCTCTAAACCTTCACAGCAGGAGAGTTGCCAAGCTGAGACGGGGCCATGACTGGCATGAAGTCGATACGCCACTGTGCCAGGCCAGCGCTCTACCTTAAAGGGTCCCATGCGTCAAATCGCTTCAGAGATGCTGTGAAGACCAAAAAGCTAATTTTCCACTCTGCAATCGAATCTGTAAAGGGGATTGCAGAATTTTTAATTGTTTAAAGCTTTAGAAGTTTCAAATCATAGCAGCATCATCAAAGTTGAATGTGTCATTATATCAAAGTTGAATGTGTCTGGATGTTGGCTTTCCAACATGTTTAAACAAAGGATATGAGGGTGTTCTGGATTGATTGATTCTAATTGATTTATTGATTGATGTTGCTAAACAACATTACCAAATACCCACTATTGCCTTGATATGCATAAATAGTAAAAACAAAAAAACATAATAATAATGCATAAGAATACCACAATGCTTGTAAAATAATATCTGTACGTGTGCGTGTGTGTGTGTGTGTGTGTGTGTGTGTGTGTGTGCACGTGCACAGTGGAGACATGTTACTTTGTTGTTTTAATATAATTCAAGATTCTAAATTCAAGACTCACATACTTTATCATCCCCAAGGAGAAATTTGTTGTGAACACAATGTCACTACATAAATAAAATATATATCATCTGTGACAGATAAATAAACAAATATTACACATGGCCCATTTGCTTCAAGTGGGTTATTTCTTTGAAAACCCTCTCTTTTCTCATCTTTGGTGTCATCCAGCCAAGTTCTGGATCCTCTTGCAAGGAAACATACAAAGATGTATCACTTTAACCACCTTTTTAAAAGCAAAGTAATAAATATACAAACAGAATAAGTAAGCAACAGCTTATGACCTCAAGGCCTTCACCAA
Organism: Synaphobranchus kaupii; assembly: GCA_029718625.1. Classification (NCBI taxonomy): domain Eukaryota; kingdom Metazoa; phylum Chordata; class Actinopteri; order Anguilliformes; family Synaphobranchidae; genus Synaphobranchus; species Synaphobranchus kaupii. Next base: position 40,197,535 of record CM056376.1, read on the forward strand.
CACTTATTTCACTCAGCAAAAGAATAATGTGACACCCATAGGCATTACTAAAAGGTGTGAAAACCTACAGAAACCATCGTAATTGGCTTCTCAACATTTAAATAACATTTGCTCTGCATTTTGACAGAATGTACTGAAAGGTTTTGAAAAATTTTAATTTGGGACAAGGTTTAGTAGGGGAACAAATTGCAAAAGAAGACTGCTGCATTTAATACCATTAAAATAATTACGCATATACACAAGATTATTTCAATTTGTTACACGTGGCTTAAAGATTTCACTTGCACCTAATTTTTATCTTCGCAAAAATGTAATTCTCTTGTGCAGGGGACCACATTCATAGACACTGCCCCCCGAATTAATTAAAGTTTTTTTAGAAACTTTGACAAGTGTTTTTACAAAATTACAAATGTAATATATACATGTTATTCATATTGTTTGAAGCAATAATTCATCAAGGAATAGTAAGATTTTTATTTTTACTATTTTAAATAAAGGACACATGTTGATCGAATCCAGGTGTGAATTAATTAATGTTGTTCAAGTTTGTGGATTTTGTTTGCTTGTCATGCTTTTGGAAATCTTCATGCTGTAATCGAGACGAGTGTCTCTCTTATCAGTGATTAAAGACAAATTATTGTAGAGAATTGTTTTGTTTTTTTCCCCTTGCTTTTGCAAAAACAATCTTCAGCAGCCACTGCCAATTATTGACACGCTTACCATATTCCTCACATAAATTGTGAATTTCAAGCGCATTAATATACATATTTGATATGCCGGTATATTAGATGCATTAATTCCCATCATTATTCAGCGCATGTCTCTAGCCTTGCCCCAAGGCCAACGCTCCTTCCCCCTGTGAGCAGGCAGGGGTACCAGGCACTCCAGGGACTGGAGTCTGCAGGGCCGCCATGTTTGCCCATGCTATCGTTCGGCCTCCTGGATTTCCAGGGATCTAAGCTTCGCCCCCGAAATCTGTATTCCCCTCTGTGACAAGATTTGTGTGCATCAGGTCTGTCACTGTGACAAATGTGACCCATCGCTTCCGGCCCGTAAAAAAGTATAATAATGTGGAAGTTTTTTGTATCTAAAAGGCTATATTCTTCAAGGCAAAAAGGAGTTGATGGAGCTCAAATCCATTATGAAAAGGAAAAGAAAAACTAGAATGGATAAGCCTTCGGTATGAAAGATCCTGCAAAATGCAAGCACAGCAGGAGAGAGGTAGTCCCATGAACCCTGCTCTGTGTTATATGAAGGTCAGAAAGACCTTCATTCATCTTTAAAAATTGACCGGGGGACATTCAGCTTCCAAAACTATCAGAGGCTGACAGAGCAGACATGGAACTATTCTCTTATTGTCCACCTCGGGTCATGTGCTTCAGTTATCCAAAATAAATAAATCATAAAAGCCAAAACAAACAAATAAATAAATAAACCACCCATCCCGACAGTCAAATACATATACTGCACTTCACTGAGAAGTTTTTATTGCTGGGCAAAACATTTTCTCTCAAACATCAAAATACTGACAAAATACTGAGTATTGGAGATCTGACATGACTGATTTTTATTACATTTGGACACTGCAAAATCATATTAAGGAGACAATAAATCCAAAACTCCCTGTCAAGAAGAACAACCCTGGCAATCTACTGTATTTCTTTTGCGTTGCTTCCTAAAGGAACAATGTTCCTGTTACTGACAAAGAAAACAAACCTTCATTCTCAATTGTACTGCAATTGCAAAAGTCTTACACAAAGAGCTCATTTCATATCCCACACAACATTCATGGCATTTGAGGGGATGAGGAGATATTTAAATAGAGTTCTCGCTTTGAGAGAAATTTAATGAAAAATGTGAATTTTTGTCACCACATGAGATTGTCTTACAATCAATAATGGTACTTGTACACCCGCCACCCCCAAATCATGCACCCTCCACCTCTCCCCATGTTTTGACTTCTCGTATGAGATGTCAGCTTTTCAATGCAGTAAGCAAGAGCACGTCTCTCCCTCTCTGTAAAGGGGCCATTTCGCAGGTGTGTACCCCAGGTGAGCATGTGGGCCCTGTGCCGACGACGTCGCCACTCTACCGAAACGGTGGGGGGGGGGGGGGGGGGCCTGCTCTTTCACTTGAAGCCAGGGCCCGTATGCTGCGCGTTCCCTCAATGAAAGCGCTACATGAAGAATCCTGATGCAATTTTAAATGCGGCCCTCCACCGAGAGACGGCCCTCCACCGAGAGACGGTGGATGCTTCCTCTTTCAACTGCTTCTTTAAACCTGATGTTTCCTCTTTCAACTGCTTCTTTAAACCTGTCAACCTCATTTTATCTCTCTCAAACAATAAATGCTCAACACACACACACACACACACACACAAACACATCACTCACTTCTGCTTAATATAAGTGGAGCGGTCTCAATCATGTTCTGTTGCCTTTATGAAAATCATTACAATGCATTAAATACACATTCCAACAGTTGCCTAGCAGCCCTTCCTGTCCTGGCCATATTTCCTGACTTCCTCATTTTCGATATTTTGCCCAGCAGTGGAAAAAGCTACCTGCAACCAGCAGAACACCTGCCATCTTTTGACTCATGTTGAGGCTTCGGTTCCTACAGTATCATTTTGGATTCAATTTAGGTAATTCTCCTTTAGTTTTACCTACACTTAATGCAAGTGTAACTTTTTGGTCATGTACACTGTTCGTCACAGGTTTAGGGCTCTCTTTACAAAAAAAGCCAGCATCCTTCAATTACTCTAGGTCAACAATACATATTGAACTGTGGATATGTATTTAAACTTGAATTAGAAAACATGAATTAATTAACACAGAATAGTTTGTTCTGAATACAGAATGGATTCAGTGCCAAACCACTTTAGTAACGTATGCTTAGCAAATGCTTTCAACACAACTGCGTGCCGCACAGTTCTGCGATTATCTTGTGTGGATTCTAGCACAACGTGGTCATCAAGTAGCTATCGATACTGTATGTTCTAAAATGACCTGTACACCTTTTCAATGTGCTCCTACGGCACAGTTCTTCTGCTTTGTGTATAACAAGGTCCATATCATCGACTCGTTTTGTATACGTTGTGTGATCATTGTGTCAAATGTCCTTATCGCGTCATATGATAGATGAGCCTTGAGAGAGTCGCAGAGGAAGTGCGACGAAGTGCTATCTGTACTTGTGGTATCTCCTGTTTGCAAGCTGGGGACACAGAATAGAAGCGATTACAACAACCGCAAAACAAATGCACCGGTTATACAGAAATGTTTGAGGACATTTGCGTGCACTTTGATTTCGTTGGAAACTATTTATCTTAAAATGTACCTGGAAACTTTTTGGTGTTAAGTTTGGTTGAAACTGTGTTCGTAGGAATGGGATTGCATTGTGAATTGGGTTGATTTCATTTATGTTGACGTCTGGTTAGGGTGACCAGATTTCCCAGAGGTAAATATGGGACAACACACTTGGGGGGGGGGGGGGGGGGGGGGGGGTGCTATAGGCGGGGTTGTGAGTGTTTGGTTTTGTGTTTCAGAGTGGGACAAATCATAGGATTTTCAGAATCGGGACGCCTCAAAATGGTCTAAAATACAGGACGGGATGCCTGGTCACGCTACATCTGGTAAATTCATCCAGACTGAATTAAGACTGGGAAATTACTTATGGAACCACAAAAAGGCTTTTGGCATCTAGGGCAGTAAAGGCGAAATACATTAATGTATTAGCTGTAAACCTGCACGCAATTTGTAATTGTTTGTGGTTTGGTTACCTTGCCTTTTGATTTTGCAGCCATAAACCAGCACACTATCTTAGCTTAGATTATTCTTCATTTATCCAAACAAGCCCGTTTTGAAGCTACTGAAAGATTGCGGCGGCATTTCATTTTTTTCCCCTTTCCCCTACAGGAAACACACAGAGCATCCCTTCCTTTTAATTCTACAACCTAAGCAGGTTGGCCCAGATATCCAGTAGTGCTGGGACTGTCTGTATCGGGAGAAGGGGGGGTGGGTTGAACAGGAGGTAACGGTGCGGTGCGTTTAGCCCACGGGCCCTTGCCCCGGCTGTGCTGTAACTCGACAGCGCCCTGACCGACCGTGATGAATGAGTCTTGGCACCGGAGAGACAGGCCGGCCCATCTTGGGAAGACACGGCCGACTTCTGGAGCTGTGGATGTGGGCTGTTCGGTGCTCTGGTCCGGTGTTATGGGCTAAATGAATAATGCTAACTTTGATTACAGACAAATGAGCTTTAAGAAAAGGGAAAGAACTAGAGCCTCCCGCCGCCCCAGGATTACCCGCCCCCCCTGTAGTTCTGTCAATATAGGACCAACTGGAGCTGGGGAGGGGCGAGGCTAGGTATACCAACATTGGAGAGGCACTTTTATTGCGATGAGCACAGATGATTAATGAAAGTGAGCTGTGATTTGAATTTCGGTTTCTGACTTCAACAGATGTTGGCTTGGATTATATTAACCTTTTTTATATTGACTTTAATTTACTACGGAGCCCCTAAGGTGACATGGGAGAAACATTTTCTGGTAAAAAAAAACAAAAAAAAAACTCTGAGGTGACATGGGGAGAATCTTTGTTTTTTCTGTAACCTTTTCTCCATTCAGGACCACTTCTTTGGGAAGAAAAGCTTGTTGAAAGAAAGGGGGGTGTCGAAAGCAAAGGTGGCATGCCAAAAGCAATTTTCTATTGGTCGATAATTCTGTTAGTCAAACACATTATCCAATCAAAAGCATCCTCCAAAGAAGCAGGTGTAGCCTATCCAAAGCCTTCAGGAAGTGTGGCTCCTCTGTTTCTATTGGTAGGCACGCAAACATGTCGGTGAGTAAATAATGCCTGAAAATTGTACACTTTTGATGCATTCCATGAATTGAGAACACTCAAGAACACTCTTAAATTAGATATTTATGTATTTTTAAATGTGATTTCAGGTTGTGTCAATGGGGAATGTTATTCAGAAAAATTCAGAAATGAATATTGCACTGAGTACCAGGTATCAGAATATTTGGAATGTGGCACATCCTATAAAGACATTCCCAAAGGGTTCTATGGCAATGGGAAGTGTTCTATGCTTTTTATTCAACTATGGACTTTCAGGGCTTCTGTTCCAATTACTGTTTTTATGAAAGTGGCTGTCATTTCTGAGTTGCTTTCTTTCAAAACTCATGGCAGCAGTATTACCCACCCAGTATTGGAAGAGGTTTAAGGTTTGTTTTGTTATTTGTTTTATCTTTTTTTTTGTACAGATTTATGTTCAAGTTTATATTTTCATTAAAATTATATTTTCATGAAAAGTGAATCTTTCCCCCCTCAACATTGATGCTGAAACAAGAGCAGTGATTGCCTGATTACTATACTTGATTTGTACCAGTTAAGCTGCATCTTGTTTTTCATGGGTAAGTACATAAGTGAAGTACATATTTAAAAGGATTAAGTCATGAGGACCTGGGTTTTCATATTAATAAATGATTTATATTGATTTATATTGGTTTATATTGACATCCTGCCATGAATAGATGGCCCATCCCTTGTAGACCTATACCCTTTTAGGTTCATACAACTAGTAGATTACATGTAGTAGACACAGGTTGTGAGCAATAGGTGCGGCCTTCAATGCACACTTCATTTTGAGCATCCTATTATTTGATTAATGCTTAAGTTTCAAACCTCAATTTGATTTTATCACTGTCATCAAACCAAGAAAATCATAATAAATGTAACATGAAAGTCAAGTCCCTAAACATCATGAAAGTAGAGTCATGGCTCTACCTGGTAAGAAAGCATCCATGTTTGCAATGTAATGCTGAATTTGCCAAAATGTTTTCAATCTTAACTTTTATAGGCTGCTGGAGTAATGTACTATACTGGTAATATGAATGAGATTATTAAAAAGTCAGATGATATTATTGGTTATAGTCTATATGGAACCTTAAAGGGGTAATAAACACCGGCTTTTGTTCTGTCTCTGCCCACTTCACAATTTCAAAAGACGCGAATTGGGCTTGAATGAGAGAACACAGACGGGAGGGGGGAGGAGGGAGGAGTTACAGATTGTGGGAGGGGCGATAGATCCATTCAGTAACGCGTCATGAAAACTGTTCAAACGGAAACCCGTTTGAAATTAAAGGCCTAACGTTAATTTGCACAGTTTGAATACCCATGTAAGACAGGATTTGGCACCCTGTGATCTTGGGGAGCCGTAAAGCCAAGCATCCGGTGCCGGGATGTCTACTGGGACCATCTGGCCTGAGGTTTATGACATCCAAGAATGTCCTAGGATTTTATGATTCTGGGAGAGACCCTTGGACTGTCTTAAACTCCCACACATGGACAATACCAGAGTGCCCCCACCTGACGTCACTGAGGCAGGCCATATCCCGTTCCTTCAAATAATGCCCACACAGCATAATATAACAGTACAGACTGCTTTTGTCTTCAAAAAAGCCTAAAAACCTTAAAATGTGATGAATATTTTTGCCACATTGTACAGTATATACTGGAAATAGTCTGGACACTGGAACATACATTATACACTCTTTTTCCAGAGGAATAAGCATATATTGTTCAGTTTCTGAGTGTTACATTAGTAAATACACACAGTTAATGTACCTGACTAAAGAGGGGAAACTAGGGCATAATGTAATATTCTCAACAGGAATTCTGGGACTATTTGTGGCATTAATATTAATCACATTTGAAAACTATGCAGAGATGGGATTCTCATGACAACACGAATGTAGACATACTCATGTTTGATATCGTTTTGATGGTCTCGATGTGGGTGGTGCAATGGCCTATATTTCCTAAATGGTCAACATGGAGGAAATATATATTTCATAACTCAGGAGTAAACTGCCGTTGTGAAAATATATCACAGGAAACCCTTTCTCCCAACCCCCCCGGAAGGGGGGACGAAAAGTGCAATTTAGCTTTTTGGCCAGTTTATGGTTTTTGGACCGTCTGCAGCGAGATCAAACACAGAATTTGGGCATATAAGCAGAGGAAACAAAGACCTAGGGGAAGCTGTAGTCAGACTCTCCCACACATCTCACCTTGTGTCTTGTGTGTAGCGATTGCCAGGTATGACTAAGTATTTTACTCTATACTCTATTTTGAATATGTTATGTTTTAACCTGTAACTATGATTGATTATTTTAAAGTAAAGAACCTACCTGGTAAACTAAACCGTTAAACTTGATTTGTGTGGTTTCTCTGAAATAGACATTCTATCTCTGTTAACTGGTAATGAGTTGATTGATTTCCTCAGTCTGGGTTACCCCCATCTGCAGATTTAGGGAGGTTGACTATTTAAGCTTAATGTATCACAGAGAATTGCACCCGTAGAACTATGTCTTAAGTTAGATCATCTCCGCATGGCGTTTATACATGTTGAGAACGGGGGTTGCCAATATTACCTTCTTGGGTCCCTGAGCCTTATTGGATAGGCTATACCTCATGAAGTGGCCTCTTCCGCAACCTCTGAGATAAACAGATATCTAGTCAGCCGTGAGAGGTGTACATAAACGGCCGTATGTACGTAGCACCCGGTGGAACCAGCGCATCCAGTTCAGAGAACAGGCTCAAGAGTACGGGAATCCTTTAGAAAATCAAATGTAAATTTTACATAGCAATGAGATATTAATAATTAAATTGGAGTCAGATACAGTATAGAATCAGCGTTGGTGGCTGACAGTCAATAAAATGCACACAGGCTGCCTTTTTGGATAAGCTGTGGTCAGCCTGCAGGCCAGACTTAAAGCGGGAGGCAAAGTGGTACTATTGCCTCTTACACGTGGTCAATTATTAGCTGATCCCACAAATCTAAAGAAGCAGTCTCATCCGGTTGCAAGAACGGTAATATTTCAGAACTCTTGCCTTTTCCCACAGCAACAGTGGAAAACATCACGCTTAAACCTTCGCTCAGAGCTATTCCCTCATTGGTCTAGCTGCGCGGGATTTGCACCCATCAGGGTGGCACGGTGGTGCAGTGGTAGCACTGTCGCCTCACAGGAAGAAGGTACCGAGTTTGAATCCCGGCCCAGGGCCTTTCTGTGTGGAGTTTGCATGTTCTCCCCGTGTCCATGTGGGTCTCCTCTGGGTACTCTGGTTTCCTCCCACAGTCCAAAGACATGCAGGTTAGGCTAATTAGAGACTCAAAATTGCCCATAGGTATGGTGTGTGTGCCCTGTGATGGATTGGCAGACTGTCCAGGGTGTATTCCTGCCTCTCTGCCTCTCTGTATAACCCTGACCAGGAATAAGCGGGTTAGATAATGGATGGATGGATGGATGGATGAATACCCATCAAACAAGAAGAGGGAGAGAGGGGGCACCCCCCTTGCCTTCATACTTGAAAGAAGGGGTCCTGAATGGAGAAAAGGCTACAAACAAAAAGAATTCTCCCCATGTCACCTTAGGGGCTCCGTGATTTACAGACAAATGCGGGTGTTACTTTTTTTACAGAATTTTGCAGATTGCTGAACTTGTCAAACCATGTTTGCAGATGTAAAAGAATTTGACTGTGAGTCAAGTTTAGGACAAACTTAACTTAAAACAGTCAGTTTTCTTTACTTGTGAACTGATGTAGATTCATAAACAACTACAGCCACTATGATTACAGCTTGATCAGTTTCATGTGTAGGTAACCTCAATTAATGCAAAGACAACACAGCAACAAAAGCAGCACTAATTATAAAAACAATCCTCAAGTGTGGAAAGCATTTAAAATTGCTTATGAATAACTGGAACCACTTAACAAGTAAATCTTTATTAATGAACTAATGAAGTGGGCAATATGGCTACTTCATGCCTGTGGTGTACTCATCATTCAAACATGCATGCAATATGATAAGATAATGGATAAATTGATTCTGGACAGCAAGTCAAGCCTCCATCAAAACAGACACTCCAGGCATAGGGTACAATTAACATGCAAATGTTAATATATAATTTGTGTATATGTCATAGCTTGTCATGTAAATGAGACATTTTTGCTTTTGCTTACTGTATGGCCATAATTATTTAATATTATTTTTTAAATGTTATTATGAAAAGATTTAATTCACTGGATTTTAATTATATAGCCTAATATACTGCTGTGTGTCTTCTATGTGTTTTCCTAATCTTAGCATAAGTAAAGCACACCCAGTGAACATTTTAGTGGTGAAACGCCATTTAGGCGTTCAGGTGAAAATCTGGCTACAATTGGTTGAAAAGTGAAAGTTTTATAGTCGACTAGGATGCAGCCAGGGAAAGCCAGAGCTATATTTGGGGTTAACCTAGTCCGTATATGTCAAAATGTCTCTCAACCTAGATCGAAACCTGCTCGAAACGTCTAGATTCCAGCTTTTGCTCACCGGGTAAGGAAACTTTGTCTGTCTTTGTCTGTCTTTGTCTGTCTATCAGCAACTTGTTGTAAAATTACAAGATTTTATGAGAAAAACATTTTTCTCCCAGTCTCCCAGGTATGTCTGTGTCCTGCGGGAACAGGGTGGACGCGCTCTCAATGTCTGAATTTGGTTATTTGGATGAGATGCTTTTTGTATTTCGCATTTAATTTTTAAAAATTTACATGCTTTGAAAGTTCCTCTTTTTATAAAATCAAACTCAAACCGACAATAAGTGCATTTCTGTACTTATACAGAATATACTTCTGTACTCTGTACTTATAGCTGAGTATGACGTCATGGTCCCCATTGACCCCCTGTACAAGTCAAGGGTAATTGACTTGGTGCTCTGCAAGGCCCCATACATATTCAATTATCCTAAACAATAACCTTTTTTTCCACAGTCTGCAGCCAAATAACAAAATAAATGCACACATATTTACATTCCCACAGCAGGGTTGTGCAAGCTTCTGCAGTATGACAGCTCATTGAAGGCAACATCACAGGATGCCAAAATGAAGGGCCGCAGTCAGCGGTGTGTGTATTGTACTGGCATAAGGGGGACATTATTTCAGCCTCCTGAAAGCAACCTATACCTATTTGGGTGACGGACTCGCTGCGCACTGACACACAAGTTCATTTTTGTACCAAGATGCAATAGGGATTCTGCCTTCCGAGGTGTTATTGGCTGACAGCTGCAGTGGAAAAATCACCACCTCTAGCACGGAGAAACTGACAGCTTTCTCGGAGGTGCCTCAAGGCTAATTATACAGAGCTACGAGAGTTTGTGGTGAGTCTGTACGAGCAACATAGGCCAACACGCAAAAGATAGACAGGTGCCGTCTTTCATTTTTTGACTTATTCAACCTCCTTCCATTGAAATCCCATCTTCACACATGATCTGATTCTGTCCTTTGAATAAAATATTTGCCATGAAAACACAATTATGAGCTCGTTATTTTGTGCAAGTTTTTTTACAAAGTATTTTGTGGCCAATGTATTGAGTGAGCTCACACTTAAGCTCCGTCCTTCTGTTGTTCCCCTTCCATAAAACAAGCGGGAAAGGTTCACATGATTTAGGAATGAGGATTGCCAGTTTGATGATGTATGTCTGTTTGCTACACAGAGGGTAAAAACATATCCATAAAAATCATTTGAAATAAGTACTGAATTTTATTCAGTAAGGGTACTAGCATACCCCCACCATTAAATGTAGAAAAACTCATGGAAGGAGCACTGATGAAAATCATTATATACTGACCTTGAATAATGTTGCAACTGTCATTTCTATCAGAGGTGTTGGTAGTACAAGGCAGTAAATTAAACAGCAATTCATTTGATGCACTCTGTATTTTACCCACTACACGATATCAAACAAGAAAAAAAAGAAACCCTTTCCTGATAATGTGTTTTTTTTTCTCTCTGTCCCCCCATAAAAAATAGAATGGGAGAAAGGACACCTCTAATTTGTAATTTTATGGAGATGCCCAGAGTCAGACGGCAGGGCCAATGAGCTCATCTCAAGAGTGTCCTTGCTCCGTGCGAAGACAAGTTTACGAGTTCGCCGGGAGGAAATCGATTTCACCGACTCGCTACAGTGAAAGGGGCTGAGGGTACGAGCCAGTCATGCTGATGGGGAATGGGAGGGGCTGTTGAGGGTTTTCACCATACGCAAGGGGCGGATCTGAAGCATTAAGCTGTCACACACAGGACGAGGGAGGAGGTAAACATGACATGGATCGCGAGACACAGACCGATGCTCTCGGTTCTGTTTTTTCTTTTAGTCGTTGCGTTACAAAACCAACATGGACACCGAAGCTCTGAGGGTCGTCAGGCCTGAATTTAATGACCTTTAAAACATTAATTCACCTTTAAGCTTAATCAACTGAGCAAGAAAATAAAGACAACTGCTGCCAATGAGCTCACACTTCATCTTGTGAGTGGTGTTGGTAGTAACTGTAAAAATATAAAAAGAAAATACATAAAATAAAGAATTAAATAAATGAAATATGTTTGAGAGGTGCACTCATCGATCACGACTATTTATTGACCAGTCAAAAAATATATATTTGAAACTGAAGTATGTATTTGTTTGACAAACAGCTGTTTGTTTTCCTTATTTTGTGCACACATGGTTGGCAAATGAAAACATATTGACATCTCAAATATGTACTTAATGTTAATTATGATTGAGACCAATGCATCCAAAAAGATTGCTCTCCAAAATGCATTTTTTGCATGCTATTTTTCTGTACCGTTTTGTAAAAAAATTGGTGGGCGTTGAAAAATGTTATGGAAATGCACAATTAAGACAGTTATCCAGTTATGGTTTGTCGTGCTTTCCAGCCATAGAAAAGAATGACCTGTGGTGTGAACTCTAGCTACCAGCCCTCATTTCAGTAAATACTGTATATAAAACCCCTCTTACAGCAGGGCACTTCCCCACCTCACCCACATCTCTGACAACCCTGCCGGTTATATCTGCGTCTGGTGGGAATAGTCACTTTAGACCGCAAGGTATCGGATGAGTGACAGGCTAAAGGGTGCTAGAGAGCGAGAGGGTCGGGGGGTGTGACTGCAGGGGGGGACAGGGGGTCCGCTGTGTCACAGCAGAGAAAAATGAACCTTCTCTCAGAAACTCTGAGGTTCGCTTGTTGCGAGCCAGTGAATCCAACCCATTTATGTTGATTATTTTTTCCTTTTTTTCACATTTACAATGTTTGCATGATAATGTTTGTATGATACAGCATAGAGCCTCATTACTTTTGTGTGTAAGTGTGCGTGTGTGTATGGTTGTTTGCCTGTGTGTGTGTGTGTGTGTGTGTGTGTGTGTGTGTGTGTGTGTGTGCGTGCGCATATCTGTCTGTTTGCCTGTGTGTTTGTGTGTGTGCTTGAGTGTGTGTGTGTGTGTGTGTGTGTGTTTGTACGTGTGCGTGTTAGACTTCTGGTGCCATTGTTATTAGGTTTGCGGATACCCTTTTGTTATGCTGGTCAGTTTGGTTCTTTGTCCAGTCATTATGTTGCACGGTGTCCAGAGGCATTACCCAGAGCAGACACAGCATCTCCAATGAGAGGCCCCGAGTCTTTCTGCCTCCTACGGCAAAGGCAAATTACTCTTCATTACGCTATGATTTCATTATATCCAGAGACTCCGTCCGAGGCAATAGCCGATACCCAATTTGTAACATGCACCAGTGTCTCCCTGGGGCTAGTTCTATGTTTGGGAATGAAATTAAGTGACAGGGTCAACGATTTATGAATTCTAAATGGATGGCCTTCTTGCTCTATCTAGTGCATCTCTGAGGCAGACTTTAAAAAAAAATTTTTTTAAGGATATATATTTTTAAAGAGTTGCTTGTTATTTCTCGGAATAATTTGAAAGAAGCACAGCCAGGCACCAAAGCAAGTAAGCCGTTCTTCACATGATTTACTGCACGTTGCTTGAACGTCCTGCAATGTTGAGAGTGACGGCTTATGTGTCTACCTCCTACCGCCAAATACAGACACATTTTGTGGCAAGACTGTCACGGGAATATGTGACACGCGGATGCCAAAAACCCTCTGTCGTTCGCCAGTTCGCCGTTCGCTGTCGTAACAAAAAGTTATTCTGTTTGTCCTTGAGCTAAGGCTGACAGCGCAAACAGTAAACAAACAAACAAAGAAACAAATCTCTCTCTGAGGAGCAGACAGAATGATTTGAACAGAATTGGCTCTGAATGTCATGTCCTCTGGCCTCTACGTCTTAGTCTGTTCCTGGTTTTCCGTTTATATGTATTTTCAGTATTAGTAGTCCGTTCCGTGTTTTCCCTTTCTCCCCATTTCTTGTCTCCGCTCCCCGCACCTGATTTGTGTTTCCTCATGTGTTTCATCTCACCTGTTCCTCGTTGTCTCGTCATTAGTCTGGCATATAGTCTCCCGTTTCTTTGTTCTGTGCCAGATCGCCTTGTGCTCTGCCTTCATGCTTGTGTCCATCACTTTCCTGCCTGCTCCCTGCCTGCTCCCTGCCTGCTCCCTGCCTGCTCCCTGCCTGCTCCCTGCCTGCTCCCTGCCTGCTCCCTGCCTGCTCCCTGCCTGCTCTGAGTCCTGTGTTTACCCGTCCAGTTCCTGTTCTCCTGCCTGTTCCTGTCCAGCCCTGCTCCAGTCCTCCTGCCCGCCTGCCCTTCCCGTCCTAGCCCTGTTCCTGCCCTTCGCCACTCTGATGGATTCCCCGGTTCTGTCCCCTGCCTGTACTGGACTTCGCTTTTGCCTATTCTGCATTGCCCTTTGACGCCGTTCTGTCGACCTTGAATAAAGCCTTATTCCCATTACTTTTGGTGTCTGCGAGTGGTTCCGATCGCTTCTCATAACACTGGGCCGAGGGAGCGTAGCACGTGTTGCTTGGAGGTTGAGCTTCTCAAATTTCAAAGAGCACTCTGCCCTTAGAAACAGCAGCAGGCAGTGTTTTGTGGTTTGCTAAAGAATGCCCCTTCACTCCTCATTAGAGAAAGAAGTGCAGCACTCATGGAATTAAGGGGGTTTGAGGGGGTGGGGTGTTGGTGGGGGGTTGTCGCAGCTCTCTCTAAGCTGTCTCAAAGTTTAGACTGTGCTGTTTGATTGCTGTTCTCTTGGCTTGCCTCTTTGTTAAAATTCTAGAACATAAAAAAACTATTTTTCCACAGAAGAGCTCTGCAAATGGATAAGCAAGGGCAATGACTTTGCATTATGTTACAAAGACAGACAGACAGACAGACAGTTTATTGTCCTTAGCGAGGACATTATTTTATTTCCATTTAAATCATCATAGATGATAAGGAGAGCACTGAGGAAAGCTATACGCTGAAATGTTTGCTGCTCCTTTTTAATGCACTGAGCACTTTTTCACTTTCTCATGTGATTTCTGCAAATAAATTGCTGCTAAAGCAACATTTTGGACTTTGGTCTTTTTTGGGAAACAGTGTGCGGATGGCCCTCTATCTTCAATCATTATACATATACAGAGAGACGCACACATGCACACACACACGCACACACACGCACACACACACACACGCACGCACACGCACGCACACACACACACACACACGCACACACACACACACACAGACACATTGATCCTAATTGAGCTGAGAAACACAGTGACCACATTGCTGCACTTCTCTGTGTTCCGTGTTCTGTGTTCCTTTTTTTAACATGTAAGAAACGGGACAAGGGGACTGGGGACAGAGGGCAAGATGCGCTATTTGCTAACACTCAGACATGCATCTCTAGGGCTCTGTCCCTTTTACGTGGCTCCGTCTCATTACCGCCACCGGGACGCCTCTCTGCCACTCCAACGGAGGTGAAGCCAGTAAAGCTGCGGTCCTCTGGGTTCCTGCAAATCTAACAGGATAATAACGTGCTCCAAAACATACCCTGACTATCACGGAAACACGGACCTCTGCAAGACGTATCGATTCGTAACCTAATTTTTCAAACACTTAGTTACAAGGGGGGCAGAAACAGAAAGAGAGAGAGAGAGAGAGAGAGAGAGAGAGAGAGAGAGATCCTCTCACAGAAGAGCAATTTTTCTCTCTAACAGATGAGGCGGCCCTATATTCCCATTCCAAATGGGGGCAGAGATATTAATAAGAACAGTGGGTATTTTGTCATTGTCATAAGCATGGGGAGATTAAATTGTCGTCGTCACTTCCTGCGAGCCACCTTGTGGGGTATGAATGCTGCTTAGCCAACCTGCGTTGTCGACGCCCAGGACGTTCCCGCTTGATGGCGGCGATACGCCACCTCTCCTCCACCAACATTTAGTGAGATTAACCACAGGTTGACTGTTATTGCACGCGGATCTTCCTCTGTCTCATACAAATCAAACCGGGATGGGCGCATTCCCATTAAGCACAAAAATGGAATTATACCATCGTAGTAATGCCGTGTAAGATTCTGTGGAATAATAACTGCTGTAGATTTTTAATTTGAAAATAAATGCATCTTTATCTTGCGGCTTACCGAACACTTGAAATTCAAGAAAAAAGAAGCTACGCAGGGTCTTTAAAATTGCCAAAACTGACAAAAATAAAAAGCGTTTTAATAAAGTTATATGAGGTGAAATTGACCTGTTTTTTAAAGTGCACAGCTCCCAGTCATGTTAACATAATCACACGGGGATAAATCATTTCATTTGGACACCTACCTTGTGCCCTGCAATTACAGGCAATTGCTGCATGTGGTGGTAATTGCAACAAAATATTGTCCTTTGGCTTGATTTCTGATGAACACTTCACTCAAGTCACCTGGGGTTCATCCCTAGAGGGAACGTGGGAGTATATTGGATAAGAAAAAAAAATATTAATAAATAAAAAAATGAATAAATAAATAAAATCCCATTATACAGTATGTCTGCAATCTGAACCAAGGCTCTTAAATCCAAATGTAATATACTAACGCTATAAATCTATATAGTTCAGAGATCTATGAATGTGAACATTTGTGAATGTGAACTCTACTCTGTATTATAAATATATTTTAAAGAGGTAACTTTTATAAATGTCCACAAGGAATATACTGTCAGAGTGGCATTAACAAAACTGCCCCATCATAGGTTAGAAAGTAAGTAAGTCCTGCCATGTGTTTCTTCCACCCATGATATCAGCCAGCTGATTTCACCAATTATGCTAATCAGAAAATTCAGGTGATTGGACCAAAAAACTGGGGACTTTTACTTTCTGACCCTGGATTTTCCACCTTTGATCATAACTGCTTAGAGGTTGCAAAGGTTCTCAAAGCTTGTCCTGGAGACCCCTGTGTATCCTGGTTTTCGTTGCAACCACAATTTCAATCCCAGAGTTTCTGGGATTAGATGATTAAGTTTCTTAATTAGATGATTAGATGAGGGATTATTTACCTTCTTAAGCCACATTATGTCAGGAATAGCTATGCATGACATAAAGAATACAAGTCCCATGCTCACAATGGGCCTCGTTTATCAATATGGTCATAAAAAATAGCGTATATTTGACAGATCCAGCTTGCGTACAAAATTCTCACGTGTGATTCATCAAACTTCATCAAATCACTGATCTGAGCATAAATGTACGATAAATCAGACTTGATCGTATATTAGGAAACGCGTTCACATCATTATGAATTACCATGCTCGCCCATTTTATTCTCTATATTTGGCAATGCCACCTCCTTTAAAACACACATGCCAACGTGTTTTTTTCTGGTATTATATGCAACAGGGCCGGATGTAGGCAAGGCCCCCCCCCCCCCCCAGATGCCTCTTCTGCCCCCCAGCACCCTGCCCCTTGTCCTCAAAATGACAGAAATATTACGAACCGTAGTAACTTTTACTTACCGACTTTCACAGCCAAATACCAACCTGACGCAAGAAACGTTAGGAACATAATAGACCTATGTAATGCGACTGGCATAGGCTATTATATACCCTAAGTTCAACAAACAAATCAGGTTACTCACTTTTTTCATTTATAATAGCCCACAAGCATATCAAACTTATGCAGAGTATTGTAAACACTATTCATTAAATTATCTGTGGTAATTTGCCTTGGCAGTAGTAGCCTAGCCTAGGCTATTGTCTTTTTTTCTGATTTGCAAAGATTACTGGGAAATATGCCTGTGTACAGTACCAATCAAAAGTTTGGACACACCTACTCGTAGAAAGTTTTTTTCGTTATTTTTACTGTTTTCCACATTTTAGAATAGTAAAGACATCAACACTATCAGATAACACAAATGGAATTATGCAAAGACCCAAAAAAAAGTGTAAAACAAATAAAAAACGTCTTATATTTTAGATTCTTCAAAGTAGCCACCCTTTGCCTTGATAACAGCTTTGCACATTCTACCTGGAAATAAGGTATCAAGAGTCTTTCGATATCCTTTTATACAGAGTCATGATAGCATCACCTGTTTACCTGTGGAATACCTGTTTACCACAGAAGTTGGTTGAGAGAATGACAAGAATGTGCAAAGCCGTTATCAAGGCAAAGGGTGGCTACTTTGAAGAATCTAAAATATAACACTTTTTTTTATTTGTTTGCATAATTTAATGTGTTATCTCATTGTTTTGATGACTTTACTATTGTAAAATGTGGAAAACAGTAAAAAAAACTTTAAACAACCTATGAGTAGGTGTGTCCAAACTTTTGACTGGTACTGTATGTCCAATGTCAAGTGTCTATTTTTTATTTTGTGATGATGCAGCATGATGTAACTATTATCATTTGGCGGTGAAATTTAACTTGCAGTGCATTAGTGAACGAGGAAGATAGCAAAGAGATGTCCTCATTGCACTCCTTTCCGACACTAGGCTACTAACGTTAGGTAACGTTATTTAATATTAGCTAGCACAGAGAAGCTTGTGATAAGATATCGGTGCCAATTTATAACATGCTATTTTTTTAAATTGACGGTAGTAGAAGACGATGTTGTAGTTATTTCATTCATAAGGAAATGAAGGAAAGCTAGCTTATCAAGATGCTTCTTCCTCTCTGGAATGAACCTAGCTAACGTTAGCTAGCTAACAATATGCAGAATTGTTAGAAAGTGCAGGAGGACGTGGTACAATTTTTTTTATTGCAAAATCCATTCCACTCATTGGAACTCAGGGAGAAGGAGCGGATTAAAACGGTCGGAGGTATAATTTAACACTTGGTTTATGAGTAGCCTCACTACCAAATCGCCTGTAACCTCCCAGCAAACAGTGGACGTCCCAGGGATGTCCCATTTTAGCCCCCTCAAAGTTGTGAGGTTCTCTACGGATGTCCTAAAAACATTACTAGAATGTTATTAAAGTCCTAGGAAGGTCACTGTTTGGTTAAAATATGACGTTTAATTAGAATTTTTCGGGGATGTTCAAGCAACGTCCCTATCTGGTTATGATATGACATTGTGCTCATAACATTCATGTGACATTCAGGGACGTTCCTGCAACGTCTGCTACTGGTTACAATATAACCAAGCATTATGTAATGAATGTCTGGGGGAGGTTACTAGAACGTCCCGGGAACGTTCTCTGTGACGTCCATGTAACGTTTAGAAAACCCTACAAAAACTAGCTCAAAAGCCGCTATGTGGCAGGGGTTAACCAGGACTAAAATACTTCCTCTGAATTGCGAACTACAGCTGAGATAAAAAATTATTTTTAAAAAGTAACCATTCACAAACAAAAAGTTCTGCCGGACATTACAGGAAATGGCATCCCGGACCTCTCGTCTGCAGAAGAGAGGGTGGGGGATATCATTGGGAAAGTGGCCGTGTAATGTGATAGAAGACGCGACTGTGACTTGATTCTTCAAGAGTTTGTTAAGTCTTCTAGGTTTATAAAACTAGATTGGATTTATAGAAAAAATATGAAAACAGTTTTGTCGTCTTGCATACAACATGACTGGCGTAATTATTTCATATGGTCTCCAATAAATACTTATACAGAGGCTATTCCTGATGTAATCATTTAAGTCGGCTTCTGCTTCATTCCATTTAGGCTGCACAATTGCGATTAAACTAATAGTGATTAAAAATCTACTTATTCAGATACTATTTTTGACAATTAGGCTACACAACGTAGCCTACATCTACAGCCACAACACGTAGGTCAAGTACATTTTAAAATATTGCCCAGATGCAGTAACTGCTTTTAATATTTTCATAAATGGAATGACTTGGACGTGCCATTTTTATGATCAGCTCATTTAAGGCGAACTCTGATTTTAAGGCTCACATAACCTATGTTTTTTAAAGAGCACCTTTTTGTTTATCACCTGTTGACTTTGCAGTACTCTGAACTAAAGTTAGTTGTTTTCATTATAGGCTGCACAACTATTCCCTCGCTGTTAACGGCATGCAATGTCTCTGCCTCACCACTGGGAAAAGCCTACGCAAGGTCGAGAGCTGTCGTGAGATTCCATCGTACTGTACACCCACGTTCATTTAGATAAATCCGGACATTTCCCTAAAAATGGCCGTACACTCACTTTACGATCAGATTTGAACGTACGCCTGAATGATAAATATGGCCCATTGTGCTCATTGTGCTATATTGCAAACGATTACATAAAAAAAGGTGAAACATTTTGGCAACACTTCCTTTGAAGGGTCCTCCATAAGAGCTATATAACGTCTTCATAAGGACTACATAATGCATTCATAAGCACTACATAAACATTCATAAGTGTTTATGTCAATGACCTTTACCAGTGACATTACCATGACATACGAAGTGAAACGACATGAGATCCTTATGTCAAGTACTGTAAGTAGGCATAGTCCCTTTTATGCCACTACAGATTCATTCTCTTTTTTTCCACTTTTTTGTTCATTACCTGTAGATTACAGGACGCTTCAGAACCCAGACAGCAGGGTGAGCCTCTCTTACATGACCATCTGGAAACAGCACTGCAATATTTTGTTACAGAAATTGGAAAGGTATGGGGTAAGAGGGGTAGGGCTCACTTGGTTAAAAAGTTACATTGAAAACAGACAACAGTTTGTGCAGATGGGTGATACTAAGTCTACTCTGTTAGATATTACATGTGGTGTGCCGCAAGGGTCAATTCTTGGACCAAAATTATTTATATTTTACATTAATGACATATGCAATGTTTCTAATATTCTTAAATATGTTATTTTTGCCGATGACACAAATGTTTTCTGTGCAAGAGAAAACTTTCAGCAGTTGTTGGAGGTTGTTTTGGCGGAATTGGGTAAGCTAAAGTTGTGGTTTGATGCAAATAAACTATCATTAAATATAAAAAAAAACAAATTCATGGTTTTTGGTAAACGTAATATACATTTTAATACGCCGGTTGAACTAATGATTGATAGCGTTAAGTTAGAAAGAGTATACGAGAATATTTTTTTGGGTGTGATAATCGATCACAACTTTAGCTGGAAACCCCATATCAAGTATGTCAGGTCCAAGTTAGCACGTAGTGTGGGGATACTCTGGAAAACAAGGCACATTCTGAACCATAAATCATTGCACACATTGTATTGTACTCTCATTCTACCATATCTGATGTATTCGGCTGAAGTGTGGGGTAACACCTACAAAAGTACCCTACAGACAATATGCATCATGCAAAAAAGAGCAATAAGAATAGTAAATAATAGTAAATAATGTAGGATATCACAAACAAACCAATGCACAGTTTCTAAGGTCACAGACACTGAAATTTAGAGATTTAGTGGATTTCAAAACTGCACAAACTCTGTATAAAGCAAGACATAATCTACTTCCAAGTAATATCCAAAAAATGTTTGTAGATAGAGAAGGGGGGTACAACTTAAGAGGGAGATGGAATCTGAAACAACCAATTGTTCATACCACTCTAAAAAGCATGTGTGTATCTGTTTGTGGGGTGAAGCTGTGGAATAGTTTACCTGATGAAAAGAACAAAGATATATTCAAAGACAATACAAATTAAATCAAATACAAAGAAGTAAAAATGTGGCACAATTTAAAAAAAGGTTTAAAAAAAATATTCTTGAAAGGTATAGACTGGATGAGGTTTAGAGGTATAGAGAGATATAGACTGGATTGTATAGTGATAAAAGAGAAACTGTCTTTTCGCTTGTCTGAGAGGAATATAAAGATTATATAATTGGTTTGTATGGATATTGTTAGAAGTTTAAGAAACGGATTGTGGGG
The DNA here is from genome assembly GCA_029718625.1 of Synaphobranchus kaupii. Classification (NCBI taxonomy): domain Eukaryota; kingdom Metazoa; phylum Chordata; class Actinopteri; order Anguilliformes; family Synaphobranchidae; genus Synaphobranchus; species Synaphobranchus kaupii. The sequence goes on from CM056376.1 coordinate 40,218,581, forward strand.
AAAATTGCTTTAGGTTTTTGGTTTATTTAATTGTTGTATTTGAAAGGCTCTTCGGGCAAATACGTTATAGATAGGTTAGGCATTTACAAGCTAAACAGCTTCAGCCTAAACCCTTTCGGTCAGCCATGTCTGTGTTTCTGCTTTCTATTTTTTATGTGTGATGATTGTTCTTGGATTGCTGATCGAAATAAATTCATTCATTCATTCATTCATTCAAATAAATTCATTCATTCATTCATTCATTCATTCATACCCAGGGGACGTGGTGGCTTAGACATGGCTTAGACATTGGTCATTCTCAGAGGGTGGTTCATGGAAGTGTTTTCCTGTTTTAAGCTCCGTTTTCACCTTTTACATACAAAAAGTGGGCAGGTTTATCATTCTGAACTGCACTGCTTTCACCAGGCTTATAGCAGAGAGGCATGAGACTGGCATGCAAGGCTACATCGCAGGTGACAGCTGTTATCTAATAGGATATGGTATGTCCTGCTAATGTCACTTGCTGCATCTGTATTGGCATAAAAGGGACTATGCCTATTTACGGTACTTAACATAAGGATCTCATGTTGTTTCACTTCATATGTCATGGTAATGTCACTTGCTGCATCAATGTTGACATAACGCACCTTATGCCTATTTGCGGTCATTGACATAGACACTTATGAATGTGTTATGTAGTGCTTATGAAGACGTTATATAGCTCTTATGAAGGACCCTTCAAAGGAAGTGTTACCGAAAAATCACCATACACAGTGGTACATGCAGGGTTTGAGAACCACTGAATTTGTACACAAGTACATTCACAACAACCAGAACTTATGATTTTGTTCAAATATTATTGTCAATTCCAATATTAGAATAAAGCATCTACCATGTAGAATAATGCATAAAGACTTTCTGTTTTTTTCCCTCCAGTCTCTCTTGCTTGCTTTGGCCTCGTCTTCTCAGCTAAATAATTGATGCCCCGGCTCTTACCCTGATGTATTTATGAATACAGGCTGCGCAGAGATGGTTGTATATTCTCAATGCCCTTTTATAATCCTTCCCAGGCTTATCTGTGTATCCGTACCAAGGTCGAAACAGGCGCATATTTTATAAGGACAGACGATTCCCACCAAACCGTACCTCTCAGGGTTCAGGAATGAGCGCCTTTGCAAAGTAGAACCTGAGCCCACTGCTGCCCAGGGACCAATTTTTCAGCACGTTTGTACATTTTGCACGAAATGTGGGACATTACCAACTGATTTATACCTGTGGGCTAGAAAATAAATAAATAAAAACAACCAAAAACTGCCATTTCTTAATCAAACAGGCGACAGGAAATTAACTCCAAGGTGCTAGGCAAAAATAAATGCCCTAGAAAGGATACAAATATTTATACATAAAAAATGGAAGGATATACCAAACCCTGCATAAATGTTTTGTACGAAATACACTAAACCAGCGAATTTACATAACAATCAACATCAGTTTGTGATTATCTGAACCCGTTCTGTCAGGCAAAGATATTGCATATTTGGCAGCAACATGCCTTATGAGGGGTATGACTGCACCCCAGTCATGCCAGAAAAATGAGTCTCTTGCCACCACAGAACGGTCAGAACCCATCACCTTAAACACTGTTGTGTTCCCGTTTATTGCTCAGTGCCTGCATATCTGGTGTTTAAAATGCATGTGCAGTGTGCCACGGCATTCGAACACATATCTACCCTGCGTCATGCATCTATATCAAAATCTCTACAACGTCTCTGTGTTTCCAATGCACGCGGGGCCATTCGGTGCAGCCTGAGATCCACAGAAGCCAAAGCAGCGTCAGGCTGGAATTAAAATGTGAAAAAGCTTGTCAGCGAGTTTGGGGTTCTGCTGCAAAGACTACAGAGTGCAGACTCTCAGACTACACCCTTACACCCTTTTTGAAACGGCGCACGATTGAAGCTATCGTCTGAGAAAACTTCTGTTATTTTTTTGCCATATGCAGACATTGAGAGCCGGCGATGGAAAGCGAACAAAGCGTTGAAGCTGGAGGGGGCATGACTCAAGAGCAATTCCCAAGAAATCAGCTTTCAGTTGATTTCTGCATCAAGGACTGTTATTCTGAGACAATTCACAAAGGGTTATGATGCAGATACGAGTATTATTATCAGCAGTTGAAATGGGTCATATGAATCATTCATAATCAGCTCTAATAAGTAATGAACAAACATAGCCTTTTTAATAAGCATAAATAAAAACATTTGGCTTGTAATAACTGGCTTAATGTTATGTATCATGTAGCCTCACTTGTCAGGCTTATAACCTTGGTAATGTGAGGCTAGCCAGGGTGACATTCTGGCATGAGGGAAAACAATTCTGTATAAGCACTTTGCTGATTGGTCAGTTCAGGCAAATCATGATCTGAAATAAGTGGAAAGCAAATTGGAGATGGTGATTCTAGCCACACTCCACAACTCCACCACTGACCTACAACAGAATGCTGACTAGAACTTTCCTTTCCCAAAACTCTCCAGAGAGTCTGGAGTCGAGTTTATGCACCATGTGATATCAGGATGAAACTTGTGCCGAAATAGCATACGTATTTCAAGTGTCTTGTGAAAATTGGTACCCTTATTCACTTGTAAAGCTACAGTATATTATATCCACTTCACATAAGGTCTCTTCAGGGCAAGTGAGAAACAATGGAACAAACACTAACGTGCAAAGCCAGTGTCATGTGTACACGCCCCAAAACTGCGACAGGGAGTTTTAACACTACATGCCCCATCCACCATGCACTGCTTCTGAAACTATCAAATTTAAAACCCTTTAAAAATACTGAGCTGTGCTACCTACACCTATGCCTTGCAAGGGTGGCTGTGTCAGATTCCCGTAACTTAAGCAATTCATCATTTATTAATGGTGATTTTGAGTACGAAGGTGTTGCGGTAATGACTTGTGGAAATTATTTGCAAGTCGGACTCCAAGTCTGAAGGGAAACCTTTCACTCATGGAAAAGGCTCATGGGGAAGGCGCATTGCAGAAGTAGATGCGGTACGCTTGGGTATGGCACTAGTGTGGCAAATAGAAACTTCAAGTTGATGATTTGTTCCACCCTTCCACCTTCCCATCAAAAATGTAACTGAAACTCCATAAACATATAAAAGTACACAACAGAAATAAAGAGGAGAAACAAAGCAGAAAAAAGGCATAGCTGTAGCAAGACACGCGACACACTGGAGCAGAATTATGCAGGTTATGTGTTGCACGTACAGTGGCATTAATTATGCTATAGCAGTTGATTTGAATACAAGCAATACTTTTTTATGATCGCATTAGCCTAAAACATGGCAGCTTTGCTTAAAAATATGTAATGTATACGTTTTGAGGCATGGAAGTTATACAATATTTACTTATTCTGCTTTGACGGAGGCTTGAATTGAGTGGGAGGTATTGGGGTGGAGTCATAGTCAAACCATTATAACTATAATCAGCTTTGACCTCTTCTGTGTTTACCCATAAATTATACATTCATATCATGCTTAGAGGCCTGTACTCCTCAGAACAGACAGGGGTAGTGAACGAGAAATGTGCTTTATTCCCCCCATTTCTTTATTTTCACTCAGTTACTTCAAAGCCATGAATAAATGATAAGCACTGCTCTTCTGGCAATGCAGAGGTAACCTCTGGAAGCTGGGGGAAAGGAAGTATATCTTTTTATAAGATAAACTTTGAGGGGGGGGGGGGGTAAAAACAAACAACAGAAAAAGAAAAGCTCTCTGTGTTGCTGCTGGAAACGATCACAGCGTCGTTATCGCGAGTCTGGGTTCCGTTAGGGTTGCCGCTGCTTGCGTGGCAGCTGAAAATTAATTGGAGCGCAGCGCTGCCTCTTGTGTGAACCGCGTTTCTCTCAGAACACCTGTCTGAGGCCACACGCTCTACGTTGATTAATGAAAAGCGCTGTCTGCCTTTCCTCTCAGAGAATCCTCCTCAACAGGACGCTTGCGGCCCCTACCGTGCGCTTTTCTCTCTGCAATATCAAGGGCAGGAAGCTTGGGAAGGCTTCTTAGCCCCACCCCCCCATTCTTCTGCCAAAATAACTCACACAACACTGTAAAGCTACAGTATGAACAATCATTATGTCATGGAAACATTCAGAGAGGGTATTTTTCAACCCCGATTATGTTCCTTTCAAATGTCTGTTTGGTTAGAATGAAACAGAAGATCAGCCTCCATTGCCTTTAGTAGGTTTAATTACATATCCTTAAATCTGTTGTAAGATCTTGAAAATGAACACTTTAGTCAAAGGCTATCTTACAGATCAAAGGGAAAATTTGGAGGTGGACCAAAATAATCGTGGAGGTCATTTTGAGAATTATCACATTTGATGGTAGATAAAGACTTCAGTTTAAACCTGCAATTTAATTTGAGGTGAAGACTGTTCAGCTCCCAATGACAGGGACGGAGGGTCATACTGAATATATCAAACTCATACCTGAATTATAATTTTTTTGTATTACCTTCTTTGAATCATTCCTATATATATTACACTTTTTTGCATAAAACAATAGCCATCCATCTGTCCATTATATAACCCCGCTTATCCCAGGTCAGGGTCACGGGGGGGGGGGGGGGGGGGGGCATCCCAGCATGCATTGGGCGAGAGGCAGGAACACACCCTGGAAAAGTCGCCAATCCATTGCAGGGGCACACACACCATTCACTCACACACTCATACCTATCGGCAATTTACAGTCTCCAATTAGCCTAACCTGTATGTCTTTGGACTGTGGGAGGAAACCGGAGTAACCCAGAGGAAACCCACATGGACATGGGGGAGAACATGCAAACTCCACACAGAAAGGGCCCTCGGCTGGGATTCTAACTCAGTACCTTCTTGCTGTGAGGCGACAGTGCTACCCACTGGACCATCTAAAAAAAGATTATCTTTTGCAACGTGCAAATTTAAAAAAATTATTGAAAAAAACAAAACATTTTTAGTTCAGCTGTTTTAGGAAGAAAACCATTGTGTTTATCCAAGTGAAATATATATATATATATATATATATATATATATATATATATATATATATATATTTCATGCAAACAATCTTAATATTATAATATGTAAAATACTTCTTGATATTCACTGGAGAAGTTCCACACAGTCTGGCTTCTGTTATCCTGCAGTGTTTGCATATGAGGTAATGGTGTTAACACAGAAAACTATATATACTCAGCTAATCTTTCACAAACAAAAACACTGGTGATTATTTGTGCTGAGCACACAGAGAGGGAGAGAGAGAGAGTGGGGGAGAGGGAGCGGGGAGAGAAAGAGAGTAAGAGAGGAGAGAGAGATGAAAAGAGAAAGAGCGAGAGAGAGAGAAATGAAGAGAAAGAGAGAGAGGGAGAGAGAAAGAGAAGACACCTGTATGTGATTGCAGACAGAGAAGTGGCATCTTTTTTTGTATCCTTTAAATCTTCAATCTATTGTGAAGAATAATGTAAAAATGACCAGTATATTTGTTCTCAGCTGCACATCTGATCAGAATAATGTCATGTTACAACAACCATCATAGTAAAAAGAAAACTGAATGATGCTTTTCACCTGGCTCTGTACTCGCCTTCACCTGGAGACCGTAATCAGAGGCGCCATATGGAGGGGGAAAGGTTAGGACGATTCTAAGGGCCCCTGACTGACAAGGGGTCCTAAAAAAATTCTTAGAACATGGTGGAAATTAACCTGTTAGCTAACCTTAGTCCATAGTGAAATA
>CM056376.1:40224358-40239108 GCA_029718625.1 Synaphobranchus kaupii
GTTACTTAATATTAGGGAGGGCAAACCGGAGCTTCACAGCAGTGAATTCACGTGAGCTTGACAATACATTCCTGATAGAAAACGGAGTTTGTTTACTTTTTTGCTTCACTGCAGTGGTGATAAAACTTACAAGAAGTAAGTGCTAGTGTATTGTTAGCCTTTATTGATCCCCATAAGAGGCTAGAATGATGTAGCTAGCAGAAAGCAATAGCATTAAACCCATACAAAATTGATTTCTAACATTACTCGTTCAATCGAATGGTAAAAGTGAAATCGTTCGATTGTTGTCAGTGGCACTGAAAATTTCTGACATACCCTTGATAAACGGCAAAAGTCTCAGTACAAGATGGAATTAAGTCTTTAAAAGTTATATATTTTCTGAATCGTCATCGATTTCCCTTGGCCACTGTCAATGAGGCCAGTGTGATCTGTGCATACAGTTGCTATGTAAATTACGTCAGAAGTATTCAGCATTGTTATTTGCTAATTAATCATACTAAACATGATTGGAGCGTGACATGTCAATATTCAAAATCCGTTTAAACCTTTCGACTTTTAAGTTATAAGGCGGAATATACCAAGTGACCAATGAGAATATTGACCTGACAGTCTTTCAGAATTCTGACAGTTGATCAAGTCAAATAGGGCAATAGTTCTACAGCTTATTTACCTTTGTGAATGTCACCATATTGTCTGAAATAAATAGCCTATTCTGAAAATGTTCTCTTTGCTTAATTGCTGGTATAATTTATCTGTTTTGTTCTGGAGACCAGATCACCCACGTCGAATCAACCCATAGCCATAATAACAGTGTTAGATCTTTAATCTCAATCATTAATCTTACAACAATTTGAAATGACCGCGAGACTACTGAATAGAACAGAATATTGGCTGTGCTGATCTGTTTTCGGAGTCCTAATCTTATCATTCATCGAATGTTGGGAAAATGTGAGTTTAAAAGCCGCAAAAACAGTCCCTATATCGCATTAAAATTACATATAAGGACAGTTATTGTCCATAATACATTTAAGGTTAAACTGACATTTTAAGCACAATATTGTTGATTCGAATGGGTCGATTGGATTCTGGAGGTGTTGTGGTTACAGCAATTGCGCAGAGTTGGCGTAGCCTGTGGTGGTGGGGCCCAATGTGATATATCTTTTCATGGGGCCCAAAATCCCTGGTGGCGCCCCCTGATGAGTTACCATTACAAATCAGTCTGGAAAGCTTTGTCTTCCAACACAAATATAGTCCTGTCATTTCCATGTGTTGTGCCCAGGGCCCTGAATATTTATATTTATTTGTGTTCTCAGTCTTGGGCTGTGTCTGAATCAGAGCATTATGTACTGCGTCCTGTGTATGTGGACTAACATACTGTATACTAGTTACTGCATAGTTACTGCATACTGTTTAGTGACATGCAGTATCCAAAAATATCCTCCATACTATTATCAGCAAAAATGTAAGTGAGTATATGTTGTTAAATATATCATTCTGGGATTTTAAGCACACTATGTGTAGAGAACCTTTCGCCTACATTCTCATCCAGTGTACTCAACAAGAATGCTCAATCATATAGAAGGCCATTGATTCGGACACAGCCATAGTTGCCCTGCTGTCTTTCCATCGCTCACTGAAATCATTTGGGCCTCTGGGGAGCTACAGAGCTGTGAAAGTAATACAACGGCCAATTGAACACCTCTAAAATGTCAGTGTATTTACATTTATTGATTTATCAATTCATTAATATATTCCTTGTTGTGGGTTTTTCTCTTAGAGTGAAGATCAATCTAACTGATTATCATAATTGTTATTTATGTAAGCATTTCTTTCTTGATGTTGCACAGGATTGCTTTTTTTGTTACTGTCATGGCTGAGCTTTGGTAACGAAAAATATGAACAAAACTGATTGCTTGCTTAAATATGTTATGCTCACATTAAAAGTGCCAATAGCATTAAAGCAGTAACCAGCATCATAACAGGTAGATGGAACACCCCCATTATTGCCACATAAAGTATGAAACACATTTCATTGTTGGTAATACAGTTAGTAACTTGCTCCTTCATTTTTATAAATGGTGGATATTAATAATTCTAGAGAGACAAATTGGACTCATTACAGAATAGCCCTACAATTACTTTTTATTTGATATGGTTTCATATTGAATATTTATATTATAAATAAAATATATTTAAATATATTCTTTGCATTATTTGCAGGAAAAGAGGGCAGGGATGAAACGACTGTGGTTCTGACTGTTTCTGCTTGTGTGTATGTGTGTGTGTTATATTATAAACAGTATATAAGTTTGATTTCAATGAATGCTATATGATATTATGTTTTGTTTAACCATTTCTAAAAGACAGTCGAATTATATGCTTTCAGTTAAACTGTAGCTTAGTGAACTATAAATGGATTCTATTAACTTTATCTTAATTGCTTCCCAATGCTTTAACCTTGTACAGCCTCACAGAGCGAGGGCAGTGGAGTGTTAAAGGTAGCAATGCTATAAATTAATAGGTTGTGTGGCCATTTTAACCAGGTAACATTATTAACATTGTTCTGAGAACACGCCACTATTGAACATTGTAGTTGCATAATTTGCCTCCTGCAAAGAAAAGTTATTGTGAATAAATGAATAAATAAATAATTTTGTTACACACAACACACTTTACAAAGCATAACGTTGAAAAAGAAACATCGATTTCTCAAGCGCATGCCTCAGCAGAGCTGGCTGGGCAAGCTTTCAACCTTTTGAGAGCCTCTGCAGAGTCAGGATTTCGGTGTCACGGTCGACGCTCTCGTCCTCTAGCGGTTACCGAGATGCTTGCGTGGGACACGGCCGTGGGACACCGGCCAGGGGTCCGGCCTCTCTCCAAAAATAGTCCCCATGTGCAATGGCCTGTAGAATCTACTTGGACCCCTATAATGCTTTGGCCCTGGGGAACCCTGTGTTCTTTAAGTACAGTCTGCTCCTGCTGTCAATGACAGGGAGAGTGCTTAATTTGTTGGTTCCCCCCTGTGTGAATCACCTAGGTTGGGTGGTGGGGGTGTTCTCTGGGCCATTGACTGTGCACAGGCAAGAAATCCTGTCTGCTCTTATAAAACATATTGCTCATTTTCCCTTATGTTAAAGGCATAGATTCTGCATAATGGTGCACATGATTTTTAAAGCAAAATGTGAAGGCACTGCTCAATTTTCTTGCCGTCGTGCCAATTTTCCCATATACAGTGCCCTCCACAATTATTGGCACCCCTGGTAAAGATGAGGGGTTATAAAGGGTTATAAAAAATTCACCGTTTGGTGAATTAGCTTAATCTCACACTGAAAAAAATTAGAAAAATCCAAGTAAATTTATTCTGAGAAAACTGATCAAGAAATAATTATTTTTAACAAAACCACGTGTGCCACAATTATTGGCACCCCTGCATTTAATACTTTGTACAACCTCCCTTTGCCAATAAAACAGCACTGAGTCTTCTCCTGTAACATCAAATAAGGTTGGAGAATACAGAGCAAGGAATCTGAGACCATTCCTCTTTACAGAATCTCTCCAGATCATCCAGAGTCCTAGGTCCTAGGTCCTCTCTTGTGTACTCTCCTCTTCAGCTCAGCCCACAGGTTTTCAATGGGGTTTAGGTCAGGGGACTGAGATGGCCATGGCAGAAGCTTGATTTTGTGTTCAGTTAACCATTTTTGTGTTGATTTGGACTTATGTTTTGGATCATTGTCCTGCTGAAAGATCCAATGACGACCCAGTTTTAGTTTCCTGGCAGAGGCAGCCAGATTCAGATTTAAAATTTCCTGGTGTTTCATGGAGTTCATGATGCCATGTGCCCTAACAAGGTTCCCAGGGCCTTTGGAGGAAAAACAGCCCCACAACATCACGGAACCTGTACCATACTTAACAGTGGGGATTAGGTTATTTTCGGTATAGCCATCCTTCTTTTTACGCCAAACCCACCTTGAGTGTTGGCTGCCGAAAAGCTACATTTTTGGTTCATCTGACCATAGAACAAGGTTCCAGTCAAAGTTCCAGTAGCAAACTCCAGGTGCGAGGACAGGAAAGGCTTTTTTCTGGCATGCGTTCCAATTATTTTGGCGGCATGGAGCTCAACACACTTTTCCCTTATTTGATTTGTGTGTTCTCTTATCTTTCCCATGTTGATGTATGAATAAGGGAATATGGCCTCTGTGTCACCTCATATTTATACCCCAGTGAAACAGGAAATCATGGATTACTGCTTGAAAGTTCCTAAACACTCTGATCAACTTTAAAAAGTAAAATATAAATGGAAATGCTTCAGTTACATGTTGTTCATAAGAATTTCTAGGGGTGCCAATAATTGCGGCACACATGGTTTTGTTAAAAATAATTCTTTCTTGATGAGGGATTTTTTTTCTCAGAATACATTTACTTCAATTAAAGGTTTGATTTTTCGCATTTTTTCAGTGTGAGATTAAGCTAATTCACCAAAAGGTGAATTTTTTATAACCGTTTTTACTCATCTTTACCAGGGGTGCCAATAATTGTGGAGGGCACTGTACATGTATGCTTATATTACACACGCACAAACACACACACACACACACACACACACACACACACACACACACACGCACATGCATGTATTATTCATTTGCTTTTTGGTATGAATCTTCTTTCCACCTGAAAATAAACTTGATACGAAGTACATTTTCAGCAAACCCAATCTGGAGGAAAATAAACAAAAATAAACAAACAAACAAACAAATAAATAAATAAATAAATAAAAGGCTTAACATGAATGTTCCTTTTATTTTGAACCTCCCCCCCCCCATTTAGAAGGGTATCCTATATCCTTCAATTTCATCTGTTTCTGCAGCCATGGCTTTCACCATTACAATTCACCGTAACTTACTTTAATTAAATACAAGCCAGATTAATTTGGGGAATTACCACATCATGGTAAACACACACGCTGTTCTGAGAATGAAAGAGCTGTGTTTACTTTGTTATAATTGATTCGTTGTGATATGCTTAATCAATGTTATGCACATGGGATTGTGAGAGAGGCAAAGGGGTGGGAGCCAAGAGTGTAGTGGTTATAATTAATCACCCGCGTGCCAATAAAGCAGTAATTTCATTTTTTATACCAAATGACTTTTCCCAATGTGCATTAGCGTGTAGCTCAATACAGTTTATAGTTTTGCACAAATATTTGCGTTGCAATGCAAACAGTCTCACCAAATAGTACATTAAAATTGTACAACCCTCACTGCCTGGCTGGTATGCATTTCACTGCGCTAATATTATGCATGATCTTTGCACTAACAATGATACCTGTTTTTGAACATTGCCTCCTCTTCCGTGTCACATAACTCGCAAGTCCCAACACGGCTCTGCATCAGCCACCCTGCCTAGGGGATTCTCCATTTGAAGCATAACCAATCAATCACAGATCTACTTATTGACTGCTTCACCATAATGTTGATGCATGGTTACCCACACGTGCATCCAGCTAAGATTTAAATTATTGCAGGGCATGATATGTTTGTAAGAATGATGATACAGCAGTCTGAGAGAAAGAAAAAAAAAACTTTTTTTAAGGCTGGTATAATATATAAACAGAACTTTAAATTCAGAATTAATTAAATGGTAATTTAAAGACAAAAGTTGATTTGTTGTCGCTGAAAACCCTCTCTCTTTCCCATTCTTCATCTCCAGTGAAACTTAATTAGCATTATGAAAGATGCGGGCTAATGAGCTATGCTGTTGTGATGTAATTTACCCCCCCCCCCCACCACCACCCCCCCCCCCCCCCACCCCCGAAACAGATGAGACTTCGCTTGGTTGGCAGTACATTTGTGAGAAGACATTCTATTCAACCATGCACCAATGGTTTATGAAAAATGATTTCTAAAATTATTCATAGCTGATGTCATACTGGGAATACCAACCAACTGTGATGGTTCTGTGCCTTAAAGTGATACACGCTTGTGCTTAAAAATGAAAAATGAAATATACAGGTGTTCTCTGGGCAATTACATGTGAAATAAAACATCCAACTACAACAGCTGTAGCAGCAGGCTTACTGTCTTTCTGTCATTCAAATTAAACTTAAACAAACCTGACCCTCTAGCCCAGTAATCAAACAGAGAAGGTCAACATTTAATAATCGCTAAGGGCTTTGGCATGCCAGATAATCTCCTGACATCCAAAAACTGATTTCCTTTTCATTTTCATGGGAGAAAATAGAATCAACAGAACTCTGGTTGAGAAGCTTTGAAATGGGAATGCGCAAAAACATTGGCCTTTTTTAAAACACTGTCTAGAGCCAGTTCCTTTACAGATTTAGACGCAGCGCAATGCGATTAGTTATGGCACGATCAACACAAGTCATTTTTGATTGTCTTAATGCAGATCCCTATTCAGCTCTGGTTTATGGGAGAAAAACAAACAACAAATAACCATGGAGACGCCTTTTTCCATATTTGGAGGGGAATTCAAGGTCAGAGCTGGATTGACTATATAATCAGTTGAACAGGTGTGTGAAATTGATTATCCCCGTGGGATTCTGTGAGTGTCTGAACAGCCCTTCCAAGCATTTAGAACCAGTCCACAAACACGATTTCAAGACGGCAGTTTAACATACAGGGTGGAGAAACCGTTATGGTAATTTAAACAAGGTTTTTTTTTTCAGCACTAATGTCTTGTCAACTGAAGGACATTCAGAGGGATACACATCTGTAGCTTATATTGCTGCAGGCCCTCTAAGAGTATATAAAGGGGGTTGAACACATGACAACTATCTATGTAACATGCATATGCTTTTAAAATTATATGGAAATATGGACATTTCTTGGGTTAAGATAAAACATTTGTGTCTTTTGCGAGTATGAGCTTTGATTCTTTTCCCGTCCCAATGGTGTTATGTTCAATTACCCAGTGGTTCACGTTATTTTCATTTTGTATTAATCTATAGAGGCTCATCTTGCTAACCTATGACATGGTGCTTTCAATGCTTGCAGTAAAACGCATAAACAAAATTTCATGAAGCTTTTAGGACTTCAGCAGTTGAACCGCTGATCTGTATTTGAACTGCGGAGACATTTTGTGGATCATTTTCTTCTGTCATTAATTTGATGTTTTGTCCCCCCACTTGTTATAGTAGCCATTTTTTATCACCCCCATTGTCCATCGTAAAAAAAGGTTTCAGAAGGTCTACACTTCACATGCCTAGAGAAAGATAGATTATGCCAATAAGAAGATTAGAAGGCTGATGAGTTCATGCAGGGGTCACCAATGTCACCTCAGGACAAATGGGAAAGGTGAAAGGAACGAATAAAAGTGGAGCGAGCATTTGCACACTCTGGTCCGCAAACCACAGTGAGAACAATTTGGCTGAGCTGCAAAGATACAGCAGACATAAGTCACTGGAGCAGTTTGCAAACTTCAGCTAATGGAGAACGTCCTCTATACCTGGCTCCCTTGTCCCCCGATTCTGAAAGGTAGAGTGCAGGGCAAAAAATTGATTTTACAATAATAAAAAATTGATGTTAAAAAAAAAAAAGGTGTAAGATCACAAACTGAACATTCTAATTCTGATGTAACAAGCACTAGGCCTACAGGTAATTGAAAGCAATGGCGTTCTAGAACATAGAACAAACCTACCCTTCAAATGGTAGTACCTGGATCTCATTAATGGCAAATAAATGGTTAACTGAAGGGTATGGTGCTTTTGGCAAAATATTTTTTGCTAAGATATTTTTCCCTGAGTTACTAATTAATTATTAACGCATACGTCAATGAGTCCCTGTCAGTCGTGGGGAAGAGCAAGTGATGTTTTTTTTCCCCGTAGCTAAAAGCGGAGAGCCGCACGGGGTTGTTTTGCGGTTTCCAGCGACACCGGAGATAATCAGCCTGCGCCCAGGGGAACTGCACCTGGACTTAAAGCGCAAGAGGGATGAGGACCATTAGAACCTGCCCAAAAGGCGTTTGCGGGGTGCGGATCTTACAAAACAAATTATAATTCAAAGTCAAAGCGGAGCGTTGGACTGGAGCGAGACGGACCCGTGGTTTGTGTTGAAGGAGATGAGGCACAGCGTTCCCTTGCAGTGGTGCACGGCGTAATAAATTAGATAAACGACAGCGGCGGATACGATAGACTGCAGGCGGAGGCACATTAGCGTGTTTATGATAAACACCTGTTTGTTTTTGTGCAGATGGAGAAGGCTGAGTTGGATAGGTGTGCAACTTTAGGGGGTGTCATTAATCAATACAGTAGCCGAATTGGAGATGAACCGCAAGGCGACAGGACTCGAGTTTTATATGCTGAAGTAATAAAAATGGGTACAAATCAGTGATTCATATCCTTCTCATCCCCTGAACGTCACAACCCCGCCTCCATTTCAAAATCGCAAGCAATTGTTTTGGTTCATCTGAACAGCACACTTCCATAGCTATACTTCCAAGCACATACAAATGCTTATATATACTTAAGGGGTTTGAAACACAAAAGCTGGTATAATATGAATTACAACAAATCATTCTATGGCTTGCATTCATCCAACACCTGTCTAACATAGTTGAATTCATAAATCAGTAATATTAACACTTCACAGTTCACTTCTTTGTCATTTCAAATGTAAGAATTTGAATTAAATACAGACCTACATCTAGGTTCTAAAGTTTGAAATGAATTCAACTAGCTCGCTTTAAAACACACTATCACACCCCCGCGATATGCTTCTCCCAACAGGTACTTCGGATACTTTTATTCCTGACTCACCAGTAGGCTGATTGTTGGTGAGAGAACATAACGGCCTTCAATCACTTCTTTCCGTTTCATGCCCTCACCCTTGCCACCATTATCTATTAATGTATTATCAACACAAGTGGGTTGCCTGACTTAGACTGAGTCAAAGGCTCCTTTCACCTGCTCATCTCCAAGTTGCTTTTGAATGGAGGAATTCAAGCAAGCTTTGATGCTACTCTGTTTCACTGCTCTTTTTTCCTTATGGAAGGGGCCTCCTCTCAACGAGTCAGCGCAATAGCTTTTTTATGCTATCTCAAATGTAATAGTGACAACTGAATCGTATTTATAGCTACATGATACGCAGAGCCACAGCAGTAGTGGCAATGCAGGTCGTAGCAGAACCCCTTTTCGTTTGATTTTGAGGACAGAAATTTTGGTTCCCGCTCCAAGAAAAGGAAGGAGGGACATTAGGAAAAAGTTTGATGACAGCCAGTGGGAGGATAAGTGATCGCACGTAACATTCCATTACAAAATCAACCAAGTACTTTTAGTATTCACAACTGGTAATATTTATGTATTTATCCTATTTTATTATTTTATGTATATCTTTTTTATATATCTTTTCATGTGTATCTTTTGTTAAAGACTCACTTAATTTACTGTATCAACTCCCACTATAGCTGCATTAAGTTGAAACTAAGTGAATATGAACAGTACGTAGTTTTTTGGAAGTCAGAATTAAAATGGCGACAATCAACTGTTTAAAAAAAAGTGCAGGACCATTGAATAATACCAGAGCTGTTATCTGTTAATGAAATCTATGTTCTTTAGCAGAATGCTGAGGAATACACACATTGCCATCAAGACACACACAAACGCGTTAACAGCACAGTATTACCATAAATATCTATCTGATAATGGGCATGATGGGTATTAATTCAGCCAACCTGAGACAATAGAAAAACACAGAAAGTGCATGAAATGGGATACATATCATGCAAGATTGCACTTAATTAACAGTCAGACTTTTATTATATTCATCAGTGAACACTCTCAAGCATTTATTAGTACACAATTAAACTCGTTTATCTGAAACATTTTTTTTAACGGCTGATTTACTTTACTTAACTCCCCCATTTTAAAACGTTTCCCGCGTTACGTTCAAAACGTTTTTGCTTTAATTGGGCCATGAATTGACTGTGTGCTAAAAAGGGACTTGTAACAATGACACAATTATTTAAAATTATCTGTTTTTGGCATGTTTTGGCATGATTTCAAAATATCACTGTATGGTATGAGCAGAAATTAAACCCAGTGCATTTGGCTCTATACAAAGTTGGACATGCTCCTTTATTTCAAATGGAAAGATAAAACACCTCCTGATCTGGAGTTCTACAGTGTCATCTATTATATATTATGGCTGGTTATACTACTACCATCAAACCACATGTGCTCCTTTTTAAAAAATAAAAGATAAAAAGAAAACCGTAAAAAAATAAAAAAACAGAATTAACATTTATTCCACGTCACTACTTGGCATCAACGACAAAGCAGGTGCTGCTGGATGGAGACTGCACAATGTATATCTTTCAGACAAAATTTAACAAATCCATAAATTCTCAAACGGAAACTTAAGGGCAAGTCAATGTGAATGCGGAATAAAGTTAACAAAAGCTGACCCAGCTCAAAAGCACACAATGTGATATAATTTGAGAAAGCACCAGGGAAATACGATTGCAGAAGCACTGCATTATAAATAGAAAATAGACCATGGGAAAAATAAATAAATAAAAACAACAACCAAAAAAGGAAATAAATAAATAAAAATCACTCCGACAGTTGGTCCGCAATTAAATATTCATGCGCCCAGAGCTGCTTTGAGAACGGTTTTATTTTATGATAGCCTTTTCCGACAGTAGTTCTTTCCCTTTCTCCAGCCAATGTAATTTCATAAAATTACTGGACAAATCAACTAGAGATATTAAATAAATAAATGAGATTACCCTGTGGCTCATTTAGCCAGCGGAGAAAGCTTAAGAACAAGTGTGTCTCTTAACCCAGTGAATATATTCAAAAAAAGATGCCAGGAAACCCTGAGGGCAGACTTAATTGTATGGGGTTTGTAAATTTACGCATCACCCCTGGTCTACCGGCTCTCCTGCCTGGATCGCCTTTCTTCTTTGTCACATCTTACGTGGCCCAAAGCAACTTACAATGAATTATTAAATAACTCCTTAGGATACAGGAGGCCGAGATTGATTGCATTGTCCATAGGCAAAGTAAAAATGAAAGCCAGCATGGAAATATTGACTCTCATGCTAAGAACAATGATGGAGGGAGGGGGGGGGGGGATAATTCCCCTCCAAGAAAGCCTTGATACCAAATACTGTAGGAACATGCCTTTCATATTTTCGAAAAAGACAAATAACGAACGCTAACCACTGCCTGTCAGCATCGTTCAAACTCCAAGTACTCTGACAGGAATGAAGCCAGCAGGAAGAGGAGTAAAAAACTGTGAATATAATGATATCAAATCATGATATCAAATAATGATATCCAAAGTTAGCACAACAGTTGGACAGTTGTCCATGTCACCTAATTGCAAACACAATTAGTGTGGGCACATGACATGATTTCCTTCTTTTGTTCAAAATAATGTTGGTTAATGTCAAGCCATACATGTTCAACTTTTTTCTTAAAATGATGCTATTGTGTACAGACATGACTTCAACACGTTTTTACGTCTTAGTTTTGCTTGATTTTTATCTTTGCTTGGTTTTCAAAATAGAACAAAGACAAAAAAAAACCATGTAACCAGTTTTGGTGAACATTAAGTCATGTTATGCTCTAGTTGTTATCCAACAGTGTTTGGGTCTGTCTGCAACCTTCTCTCTCTCCTGGATTGTGGGGGCTAGCGATGAGACAAGAAATTATTAATAACTAAATAAACAAATAAAAATGGGTTGAAACTACTTAAACTACAGTGTACACTTCTAATGAACAGAATTGTGACAGGGCAACTTGATTCAATTACCAACAGAATGACGTCACCCCTCCCAGAGTTTTTTGTTTTTTTTAAAGTAAGATAAGTCTTTACAGATTTTGTAACTTAAGCATACCTATTTCCTTGTAGTCTAGACCTTGAAAGTACTTTTCATGAATGATAAAAGTTCTTTTTTTGCACTGCTAGTTGAATATTCTGGTATACAGTGTTATCATTGGATATATCCATGAGGAATTCAGAATTGAGATTTAGCAGTAAGCAACTGAAAGACACTGTTCTTGCAAACTGAACCCTTAAAGCTATCCTGATTGAATTTGCTTTCCTTTGTGGGTTTTCTCATTCCAAGGGCATCAGCAGTTTTAAATGTTTTGACAGAAGTCAGGCAAGAAAGACATGAACACTATAGCATGTGAAATGAGGCCTGAAAAACAAAAGAAACTAGCTTGAAAGAGAGACATTTCATTTTCTCTTTTGTGCCAAGCAAATACTTCTAATTAAATGTCGTTCTAATTAAAATAATACACGTGTATGTCTTTTATGTTGGTATTCCTTCATGTTTGTATGTGTGTGTGTGAGAGAGAGAGAGAGAGAGAGAGAGAGAGAGAGAGAGAGAGAGAGAGAGAGAGAGAGAGAGAGAGAGAGAGAGAGAGAGAGAGAGAGAGAGATGAGAGAGAGAGAGGAGAGAGAGAGAGAGAGAGAGAGAGAGAGAGAGAGAGAGAGAGAGAGATGCCTTAGATCTAAAGCAGTTGCAGGAATCTCAGTCCTGGTTAAGAATCTAATACCTCAGTCTGGCCCCTCCAGCAATAAGTAATGCCTGCTTTTCACACATCTCTCCCTGGGAAAAATCCCTAATGGAAAAGAAAGAGAAGGGAAAGGCTGCCCCTTTCACCCCCTCCATTTGGGTTAACACTATTACCTGTGTGCTTTGACTCCACGTCTGTCTGAGGGGGAGGTTCCATTAGATCATCTGGTCGGGTCTCCTCAGGGTCCGGTCCATCAAATCGGTCACGGCGTTCAGAACCTGGGGAACAGGTATTGAGCCTAATTTTAATAGGCGTGCAGAGCAAAATAAAGCACAAGGCCATGCGAGCCACTCACGCTGGTCTAAAGCTGTGCTTGATACAGAGCTGTGTGGCGATGAGGACGGCTAAAATAAAAAAATAAAAATATAAAATAAAATTATGTGCACAGCGCTTGTGCGGCCTTGCTGCTTTCAATCGCATTACAATGGCGTGTGAATTAAACTTTCACGAGAAAAGACCCCATTTTTTTCTCTCCAAATACCCCCAAATTCTCTCCTCCCCACTTTCCTGTTCTGCACAGACTTAGGGGAGTTACAAGTGACCATCTGATATATTTCCCAGTCAACAATGTTTATGTAAATTGTACCCATGAATTGACACACTAAATTGTTGAATGCGTGTGTTCCAAAATAATTTTTTTGGTGCATGCAGTCTATCTCTCGGTAGTCATATTTCAAGCTTTTGCTAAGATCCATGTGGTGAATTATAGGGTTATTTCTCTCGATAGAATAGTTTAGGGATGGCAGACCTTTACATTTGTACATGTGCCACATTTTACATTCTTTTAATGCATCTACATCATAATCACAAAAAAGTTGTTCTGTAGCTAATATACAACAAAGAGCATTCTCATGTTGATACCACATTACATTCAGGCAAAAAAAAAATATTTTTGCCTGAAACTGATAATTGTAAGCTCTTGATGTTCCTAATGCGCCATGTGTGTCACAAAAGGAAATGTCCCCGTTTTTACTCAATTCGCCCTCCATCAGATGATTCCCCCATTAGTCCCACAGCAAGTGAGGCCTGAGGGCACGGCTTGTAACGCCTATTTTCCTCAATGAGGCCACCAGCAGCTATGAGCTAAACTCCTCTCTTTCCTTTTTGCGCTTAATTATCCGTCTCGGGTAGTACGATGCGCACAAATGTTCGGTGGTGCCATCTGCTGTGCACGGGGAGGGGGTTAAAGCTCTGGCCATGGCCAAAACAATCCACAAACAGAAAAGTAGATTGTGTTTTAACTTCAGCAGTAGAGGGTTCAGCATTTCAGATGTCATGACAGGGCAGTCTGATGGTCCATATCCTCCATCCAGTGTGGCTAAGCACCAGAGGCCCTAATGCTAAGCAGTAGAGGCATGATTGCGAAGCTTCAGAGGCCCTAATGCTAAGCAGCAGAGGCAATAATGCTAAGCAGTAGAGGCCCTAATGCTAAGCAGCAGAGGCAATAATGCTAAGCAGTAGAGGCATGATTGCTAAGCTTCAGAGGCCCTAATGCTAAGCACCAGAGGCCCTAATGCTAAGCACTAGAGGCATGATTGCTAAGCTTCAGAGGCCCTAATGCTAAGCACTAGAGGCATGATTGCTAAGCTTCAGAGGCCCTAATGCTAAGCACTAGAGGCATGATTGCTAAGCTTCAGAGGCCCTAATGCTAAGCACTAGAAGCATGATTGCTAAGCTTCAGAGGCCCTAATGCTAAGCACCAGAGGCCCTAATGCTAAGCACCAGAGGCCCTTATGTTAAGCAGTAGAGGTCCTAATGCTAAGCACCAGAGGCCTTACTGCTGTTTGCTTTGCAAATCTATGGGGGGTGCTGCCTAAGCAAGAACTGCACTGTAGTTCCCAAATAATAGTGTTTGACCTGACATGCACCCTGAAATGCAAAGCTCTGTGATTTGCCAGATATTGAAAGACATGAAAAGGCTTAAACAAAACTAAGCACACACACACACACACACACACACACACACACACACACACACACACACACACACGCACACGCACACGCACACGCACACGCACACGCACACACACCATACGTACATATGTCTGCATCTCATAATGCAAAACCATTCATTATTTAGAAAACGTAACAAAAAAATGCATTCAATTTAATTAAAAAGAAAAAAATGTTCCAGCAATATAATTATTTACATGATCCAAAAGAGAAAAGTGTGCCTTTTTCGGCAGCCGAACTACTGTGATTA